>ML778188.1:1889215-1902055 GCA_009831015.1 Picea engelmannii
GGGGGGCAGAGAGAGATACGAGGAAGGAGGGAGAGAGTGAGAGAGGGGAAGAGGGGTGTGTGTATGTGCAAGAGAGAGAGGGATGGATTCAGGGAGAGACGAGTATAGATAGAGAAATGTATAGAGTGAGAGGGAGAGAGAGTGATGGGCCTAGAGAGGGGGAGAGAGATGGAGGGAGAGAAAGGGAAGGGAGAAGTTTGGTAGAGAGGGAGAGGGAAAGAGGGAGAGACATAGAGAGTTATAGAGAGAGAGAGAGGGAGGTTCACAATATATTTCTTGACCTTAGTGTAATTTAGGAATTATTGCATTAGTACCCATTATTCGATAAGGAATTGATGTTTCAGGCTCTCGTGAGAAGAAGGGGGTCAGACTGCATGGAAAATCCGATTATTACCTTATCTATACAGAGAAGCTTGTAAGGATTTGTGGTGTTGTAATATATGTTTACTGTTGAGGAGACGGGGTGATAGACCATGATCAATCTCTCTAGGTGAGATATTGGTTGTTATACCCAGAAGCATACTCTCTAGGTGAGAGTATCATTGAGAATTGTTCCCTGGTGCATTGAGCATTGGTCACAGGGATCAGAGACTTCTTGTCTGACCTGTTGTTGGTAACCTTGGGAAGGGAAGTGGGAAAATAGAAGGATTGTTGAGCAGAGAAGGGGAACACTTCCTTGCATGTGACAGGTGTGTGAAGAATGAGGGACTATGGGCTGGTTGCAGCAACAAGAACCTAAGACTGAGCAATTATGTTAAGAATCACACCTTAGTGTGTCACTAGAAGTCTTTTACCCCTGGTGGAATTGAGCCCTAGATCGGGGGTGACCTGTTGATGAAATATTATGAGAAACGACATCTATGGTTGGAAGGAATTTCTAAGTCAAGGCCACAATTGGTGACTTTCATAAGAGATAAGTGTTCTTATTGTACTTTTATTTTTTACTGTGTTCTTTTTAATCTATGATTGACATGGTTTAATTTTTGTATGTTGTTGCATATAAGTATTTTTTGTTCTTCTTTCTAATGTTTCTTGCACATGTAAGTATGGTGCTTATAGCCTATATTTGCAGTTTTGCATGGATATGACAAATGTGGTTAGTCTTTCCAGTTAATTTAACCTTTTGATTTTAGTTATGAGTCATCAAGAAGAGGATTGAGTGGCCTGGTGCGCAAGATTGTAGCATGTGTGCATCAAGAGACTGAAATTTGTGTGTGTGTTTAAGGACATAGAACCCGCACATAGTGAAATCAAAAGTGGTGCATGACACCTAGATGGATGTGCATGCAATTATGTTGTGTGATTAGTATGCTGGTGTGTGCATTTTTTTGAGTTAGTTCCACTTCTTAAGGTTGTATTAAAAAGAGAATGTTTCTTCCACTATTATAAGTTGTGTGGCATGATTGAAGCTTGGGTTGAGCATGTTACTTCAAGTGATACTATGTGAACTGATGTTAGAGTATAATTTGCACAATGAAAATTTAGAGTAACATTTCTCAATAGTATGATGGGGATGTTACAGTTTGGTTGACTCAGAGCTATAGAAGTTGAGTTTGTGTGACTTGTCCAAGGCTAGGGTGGTTGGGGATGGTACATTGTGTTATCATAGCAATATTTGAGTGTTGTATGGAGTAGCATGACCCAGCCTGGATGGTTGGAGATGTTACATTCTGGTATCATATCATGTGTAACGTGGTAATGAGACTCAGTGGGACACTGGGTACATTACATTCTAGTATCAAAGAATTTTGGTTCAACACTAGACTGATATGGGCCAAAGATTAGCATGAATAGAGGTGTGCATATAAAATTGGTATTTCACAGTGCAAAGTTTAGTTTTCACAGAAAACCATTCATGCGTGGTATATAGTTTTGATGCACGCAAGAACAATGATGTGTGGGTCTGCGTACTAGAGATTGGGATGTTAAAATCATCTAGGAAATCCAAGGGAAGGATTATGACAAAATGGTGCAAAGTTTTCATGCAGTTGTTGCATGAAATCATCTAACAAATCCTAATTTCCTGCACATTTTGCAGAATTTGCAGCAATTAGAGAAGGACAAAATCAATGCAGAAGGTTAAAAGCATGGAATATGCACGAAGGACTTATAGTCCTGATGAGGAATTCATAAATCTATATGTCGGTTTGGGTGTCGATGGTATCGAATCCAAGGAAGAGGGCATGAATTTGGTAGAAACCATAAAGGGAATGTAGAAAGATGTCTAGAGCCATAAAGATGATAATGAGAGGCTTACAAGAGCCCAGGAGAAACAAGATGACTTCAATGTCAAGTTGATGCAAAGCTTGGATAGAATAGAAAGTAAAATGGATAAGGAGACATATAAGAGTAGATCAAGAAGTCACAGGTCTCATGATGAAAAAAGAAGAGAAGAAAGAAGTGTTAGTAAGCATTCTTTCAGGAAAGCGCACAGTATCTTGAGTCCATCTCCTGTCAAAAAGAATAAGAGAAGGACTGGGGTGGATGAGCTACACAAAAAAATGACTAAGATCAAGCCTCCTACCTTTGACCATGAGCACAAGAAGGATGAATATGTGGAGACCTAGTTGTTGGGTATGAGGAAATACTTTTAGCTACACAATTATTCTACGTAGGAAGAAGGGAGAATTGATATCTATCAGTTAAAATGAAAGGCATCAATGTGGTGGGATCATTATGTGCAAGTGCGGCACATTGATGAGAAGAAAGTGACTTGGAGGGAGTTCAAGGGGTATTTCCAAAAGAAATACTTAACCAAGCGCTATTATGATAGGAAAATGAAGTATTTCTTCGAACTCAAGATGGGGAGCATGACAATAGATGAGTTTGAAAGGAGATTTTTAGAGATGTTGAAATATGTGTCTTTCATCAAGGATGAACAAGTGAAGATTCAGAGGCAATTGAGTGGGTTTCCCTCATTTTTTAGTGACAAGATACAATATGATGACCCTAAGATGTTGAAAGAAACCATAAGGTCAAGTATGATTTTAAGGATGGAAATTTATTTTAAAATGTAGAAACCTTGGCGAATATTACTAATCCTTCATATGTCAACTATAAATGTTTGGCGATATGTTTTTTAAAATATAAAAATTTCTAAGTATTTTATATAGTTTTTATAAAATTTTGGCGATTTTTAAGGCAAAATAATTTTATCCTATAGAATTTGGGCGAATCATTTTTAAAATAGCGAATCTCATTTTTGGAAAAACCATGGAAAATTAGCCCATGAGCGAAATTTATCCCCTAAAATCATCCCTGCATAAGGTGTACTAAGTGTCTTATGAGAAACAAAGGGGAAGACCAAATTTACAAAAGGCTTGGGAAGATATAATGAAAAGTAAGGGGGAATAAAGGAAGAAGGGAGCTAAGACACCATTTTTTAAAAATACTGCGTAAGAATAGTCAACCCTCTAGGATCCCAGAATGTCGAAAATAGTGGGACAAAAGTCATGGAAACAACCTATGTAGTGTTGGGGTTGGGGCATAAATCATATGCACAAATATTTCCCTCAAATAGGTCATAAAGAGAATATTGTACACAGTGTTCAACAAGCCGCAACAATTGAGTACATGCGTAGAAATGTGCCAAGGATTTACATAGTGTTGGATAACAAGAAGGTTGAGTTTCAGTCGCAAATGATTGAGGTGGAAGGTAAGATTAACGACCAACCTATTGGTGGAAATATTCCATCTGTCGATAAGAAACCTTGGAAAACCTTAGTTGGTGCAGTTAGCTACATGAGAAAAAAGGAAAATCAATGAGATGGTTAAAGCATGTCCAATGGAGATGAATGGACTGTACACAAAGGATTATTTGAATAGTATACCTTTGGGCTCATATGATTTCCTCATTGGTATGAATTGGTTGGATGAGAACCATGTTGTCCTGGATTGTTACAATAAGGCATTCACTTGTTTGAATGAGGAAGGAAATTTGAGATTAGTTCAAGGAATTCCAAGAGTTGTAATTATCAGAGAAATTTCAACTTTGTAGTTGAATAAAAGTTTCAGGAAAGGGTGTCAAGTATTCGAAGCGCACATGGAAGAGGAATCAAAGGATAAAGTTCCAAGTGCAGAAGACTGTGCAGTACTAAAAGAGTTTGAGGATGTATTTAAAGAAATACTGGGATTTCCTCTAAAAAGAGATATTGACTTCTTTATAAATCTGATGTTGGGAGCAACACCTATATCCAAGACTCCTTATAGGATGAGTACGCTAGAACTGAAGGAGTTGCAAATGAAACTTGAAGAGCTTCTGAAGAAGGTGTATATACACACAAGTGTGTCACCTTGGGGTGCGCCAGTTTTTTTTGTGAAGAAGAAGGATGGTATGATGAGACTATGTATATGTTGAAACACACACTAACACTAAGAGGGGGGGTGAATCAGTGTCTGAATTTTTTGTCTAATTTCACACTTTCATAGATTAACTAAATTAACTTAATAAGATATATGTAGTTCAATTAATTATTCATAAACATGTATAATGCAAGCTGTATGAAATAGATAAAATATCATTCTTTTATTTATTTAACTTAAATGAGTACAAATAAAATCAATCATTTAATATCTTCAACTTCAACTAAATATGAGAGATCCAACTCTCTTATACAAGACCCAACTTGTAGTTCTCAGATCCAACTGAGAAATGAGAAATCCAACCCTCATAACAAGAACCAACTTGTTGATCTCAGATCTAACTGAGATGTGAGGAATCCAATCCTCATGACAAGAATAAACTTGTAAACATGCACCAACCTAATAGAATGAACTTTCATTCAATCCATTATATATATATATCCACCAAGACACACTCTTCCATTCATATTCCATTACTTATATAGTCCTCCAAAGGGTTCCACTTGAAACAATGTGTCATTTTGGAATGAAACATTGCACCCCTTCATTTAATTAACACAAATGGTAACTTTTATTAATTGATTTTCATACACCATTTTAGATAGTGATTTTTGCATGAAGATTCCAGAGTGATGGAAACAAATTTTAAAATTCTATGACATGAGTTTTTTGCATAACATACCCAATTAGCCAACACATTAGAAATTTCCCCAGAGAGTGTGCGAGGTAGATAACAAAGGAGATTATTTGAAGGAAACTTGTTAATATTTTCTTTCATCGTCATATGCCAGATCGACTTCAATACATATTACCTTTCCGTGAATGTCTAAATCGACCTCCACATATCTCCTTTATTGGTTATTATTTAAACTCAACTAGTAAACATTTTACTTGATGGTTATATTAAAATTGGTTCCCTCTCAGCTGCTAGTACTAAATATTTGACTTGGTCTCACCCTTTTTCGTATTTTCTTCCTTATTCGACCGACAAACATCTTTTTGGTCAACTCAACTAGGATAAATTTCGACTTGAGTATTTCAATTCTAGTCAACCCATCTTGCTTCAGCTTTGACCCGACTTGTATTTAAGTTTGCTTCGACTTTTACCTTTGGGTTACTTATTTCTTTGATATGACTCAACTTGGAAGAAAAATGACTTGAGAAATTCAACTTTGGTAGTCTCGACTTGCTTTGGCCAACTTGTATTTCCCGACTCAATTTTCCTTCGACTTCGATCTTTAGTTGGTCGACTTGTCTTTGGCTCTCCTTGAAATCGATCGACTTGTCTTCTCCAAATTTCGTCAATGTGGAGGCTTGCAGTTATTCAACTTGTCTTTGACTCTTCTTGTAGTCGATCGAATTCCGGATAGTCAACCTTATTGTTCTTTGAATCAACTCAAATTGTGACTCGATGGTGTCAATGCTTCCTCACTAAACATCCACCATTGACATTCTATCTCATCTCTGGACTCTTCTTCAATTGATATTTTCTTAATCACTTTTAATGAACCATGTCTTATTAAATTCTTTATTTGTGATTTTTATGGATCCATATTGGATTATCCATTTACCCTTTTTATATGGACAGTTTCTTCACAATTTCTTCTTTTGTGCATGGATGCTAATGACGCAATCTCAACCTTATACAATATAGGATGTGTGTATCAAGTTCATACACTATATTAGTCAATATTATCTTTCTATTGATACTCAAGTCACCTTCATAACATTATGTCCAATATTGACAATTCTTGGCATTCAAGTCACCTTCATAACATTATGCCCAATATTGACAATGCTTGACATTCAATCCATTGTCATAACATTATGTCCAAGCTTCATAACATTATGTCCAATATTGACAATGCTTGACATTCAAGTCACTTTCATAACAATTATTCCAATATTGATAATGCTTTTCAAACCAATCAATCAATGATACTTCACCTATTTATCAATTTTGACATCAATGACAACCAAATTGCCAACAATCTCCCCCTTTGTTATTGATGGAAACCTTAGTAAAACAATCTTGCTTCCCTTGTGAAATGTATTATGTATTTTGTGTCCTTTGAGATAACTTTTTTTTACTCTTTATCTCTCCCCCTTTGACAACAATAACAAAGGGAATATTTATCTTCTCCCCTTGAGATGATGCTCCCCCTGAGGTGATGCTCCCCTTATATTTGTCCCATTTATTTTGGACTTTGTTTATATTGTTTATCTCTCCTCTTTTGACATCAATGACAAAGGAAATGAAATTTTTATGTCTTTTCTCCCACTATGAATGTGCCTGTCATTATCTCAATATCTTGGGATTTTTGTGTTCAAATAGGGTTTTATTGTCTCCTCCTTTGTCATAATGGACAAGGATGTGAAGCTTACTGATCTTGTTGATCTATTTCTTCTTCTTCTTCTTGATATTGTTTATTTCTTTGATTCCAAGAGATCTTTACTATTCTTTCATATCATTAATAAATTTTCTTTGTTCATACTCTGTCTTTATATATTTTGAACTCCTTTTGTTGCTTTATTCTTTATATATATATATATATATATATTATTCATCACACTATTATACAGACTGATTTTCTTTTGAGAGTTCATCATCATCACCACTTTTTTGTGCACTATAATCTTCTTCATCTTCTTCTTTAGAAATTCTTCTTACTTGAGGTTGTTCATCTTCATATGCAAAGCTATGAATTTCACATTCCTTATTAGGAGTTTCATCCATCAATTTATTGTTATCAATTTCTTCATTTTTAGGTGCAAGATCTTCATCATATTTCTTTCTTTCTGCTTCAGATTTTATTTTCCATATATTTCCATAAGGCACTCTATTTGATGAAATTTTATTTTCTACATTTGTCCTTTGAGATTAATCCTCTCTTCTTTTCTTTCAAAGTGTTGGTTGTGGAGCCTGATTATCTTCCTGATTCAGAGGTCCTTGTTTTCATCCGTGTTTATACCCCATGAAGTATTTACACCCCATAAGTATGTACACTCTTATACGTGAGGGAGTGCATAGGGGGGGTACCCCCTCTACGAGGTCTGGGGGAAAGCGGGCCCCCAGCGGGGGTTCGGGGGCGAAGCTCCCGAATAAAAAATTGCCTTGTAAAAGTATATTGTAATTTCATTGTAAATCTGGACCGTTCATTATAAGCTCATAGATATAACGGTAGAGATTATGTTAGGGTTTTTTTCCCTAGAAGGAAACCCTCTTTTATGAGGGAAATGTATTGTGGCTATGGATGATGGTGATTATTGTATTATGAGAGAGGAGACTGTGAGAAAAAGAAGAGGAAGTTACAACGGGTTTTGTTGTAGGTTGTATCCCTTCATTTGTTGGATAATAATAAAGGAAGGACCTGGCAATTTCTCTGGTGGATGTAGCCCACACTGGGTGAACCACGTAAATCTGTGTCTCTCTTGTATTGTGTGTCTTCTTTGTTTTGTTTCTACATTTGTTTTATTTTATTTCTCCGTGGTCCTGTTTTTCTAACAACTGGTATCAGAGCATAAGGTTAACTCGCAGGAAAAGAGGGTTCCTGGTTCGAGTGGGAGCAATGTCGGAAGATGGAAATTTTAGGGTCAAGAAACTTAACGGCCAAAATTACTAGTTATGGAAGATGCAGATGGAAGACTATTTATATCAGAAGGATCTATTCCTACCATTGAGTGGAGTATCAAAGAAGCTGACGGCCATGAAGGATGAAGAATGGGAGATTCTTGACAGAAAGGCTCTAGGAACGATATGGATGAGCCTAGCAGCGTCGACAGCTTTCAATATTTCAAAAGAAAAGACAACGAAGGGTTTGATGGATGCGTTGGCCAAATTGTATGAAAAACCCTCGGCATTGAATAAGGTATTTCTAATGAAGAGATTATTTAATATGAAGATGTCAGAAGTGGGTCTGTTGCAGATCATTTAAATGAATTTAATACGGTTACTAATCAAATAAGTTCTGTAAAAGTGGACTTTTATGATGAGGTTAGGGCTCTTCTAATCTTGTGCTCATTGCCAGAAAGTTGGAATGGCTTGGTCATGGCTGTAAGTAACTCTGTCTCTAGTTCAAATACTTTAAAATTTGATGATGTTGTTGGTGTTATCCTTAGTGAGGAAATGCGATGGAAAATCACAGGTGAGACATCAGGAAATGTGTTGAACATGGAGAACAGGGGAAGACAAAAGGATAGAGGAAAGGGCTCAGGAAACAGCGAAAATTCTAGGAAGGGTAGATCCAAATCCAGACTTGGAAAGATAGAGTGTTGGAATTGTGGGAAGTGTTAGAATATAGAAGATGTTGTGCTCATTTTACCATTGACGATACCCTCGTCACCCAACCACAGGCCGAAGCCTCCCTCCAAGCACCTTAACCTTGACTGAGAATTCCTCCGGAAGAAAACCCTAGGCTAGATAGCCAAACAAAGAGCAACGCATCAATCCCCAAGGATAGCGCATCACAAAAACTGATCAGATAGTCCCAAACCCTAGCCAAGAGATATCCAAGTCAATAATGAAACTAGCTGATGCTGCAGCTACACCTGCAACCCTCCTCCAAACTTGCGCACCAACTGCAACTGCAGTGCGTACCAACTGGGAAACTGCTGCGTAGAACTGGCTCTATCTGCAACTGCTGAGATGTGACAAATGAGAACTGGCACCCTGTATTTATAGTAATCTTGCCAGTTTACTGGGGCTGACTTCTCTTTCTCAGTATGTGTCTGTTCAGTATATTATTATTAATTCTAGCTGACTTCTTCTCTTGGAGGCTAATAGCCTAATATAAAGTTTCTTCTTGAGCCAACAAGGCTTCTAGGGTTATTATCCAACTCATTAGGGTTTCTCTTGCTTTCCAGAGTCTTCTATTCTCGTCAGGTTCACACATGGGGGTAAATACCCCCCGCAGCTACCATAATATTAACACTCCCTCCTATATAGAGAGGTATTTGCATGTAATGGACTTGAGCACAAAACATACCATTTACCCGGTAGCATCAATATAGTCATCTAGACTATTTCATGACTAGATCATGAGCATCACCATCACTATCAACTGCATCATCTCTCGAAACCATACTTCATCTGAGTCATATGATGTTGGATAAGTCACTCTCACCATAGAGTGATACAAGAGGAGTAAAAGCTCTGAACTATTTTCTGTCTGGAAAATCTCTATTCACCATTCATCTGAATGATCATCATCTCTAATAAATTGTTGATAGTCTTCAAGGCAATTAGAACAAGGATAGAACACACCTGTGTCTATTCATAGTAGTACAAAATTACAATCCAGTGGTTAACTACCACATCAAGTAACACACAAGTACTTGATCAGCAACGTACAGTTGCGAGCAGTGAAACACATTCACCACAGTAGTCCTCATCTACTGTCATATAGTCTGCATAACAAACATCTGAGAGCATCCTAGATAGAAACAATGTTATGATAAAAACTGTATCATCTGGGCCAATCTTTCACTCATGTCTGTGAGATCTGAAAGAATGTCTACCACCACAATAGTCTTCATCTGCATAGAAACAATGTTATCATAAAAACTTAATCAACTGGGCCAATCTTTCACTCACCTCTATAAGATCTGAAAGAGTGTCTGCCCTCAGTATAGAATATCAACAATGATCATCTGGGCCAATATTTCACTCACGTCTGTGAGATCTGAAAGAATGTCTGCCCTCAATATATAACATCAATAATAATCATTTGGGCCAATATTTCACTCACATCTGTGAGGTCTGAAAGAATGTCTTCCCTCAACATAGAATATCAATAATAGGCTATCTGCCCCATTCTTCTCAACCAATGAAGAAGGATTGTTTCTGATTTCTGAACTTGGACCATTTCCCACCTTGGGCCATTCTTCCGACACTAAACAAAGTGTAACTTGGAGAGAATGAGTCTACCCTCGAGAAATGTATGGACTATTCCTTACCCTGGGCCATTCCTCCAACACTAACAATGTGTAACCTAGAGGGAATGAGTCTGCCCTAAGGAATGACTGTCCTGGACTATACCCCACCCTGGGCCATTCTTTCGACACTAAACAAGGTGTAACCTAAAGAGAATGAGTCTGCCCTTGAGGAATAACTGTCCCTGATTGCTGAGCCTGGACTACTCCCCACCCTGGGCCATTCCTCCAACACCAAACAAGGTGTAGCTTGGAGAGAATGCGTCTACCCTCGAGGAGTAACTTTCCAGACCATTCCCCACCCTAGGCCATTCCTCCAACACTAAAAAAAGTGTATCCTATAAAGAATGAGTCTTCCCTCAAGGAATGTATGTCCTACATCAACCTCCAAAACAGACGATTCTTTGAAACTGCTCACAACTGTGAACTTCGAAAGAATGACTGCCCGATGAGGCGAACCATTCTACTTGACCACTACTCAGAGTGACTTCCAAGAAGAATGACTGTCCTAGACCACTCCCCATAATGGGAAGTCATTGTCTATGATACATCAACAATCAGTCTTCCTCCCATGTTAACTACAATGGGAAGCCACTATCCGTCAGAAATCTCAATCCACTTTCCGAACAGGAAAGCATTTGTCTGATCTAGACTTTTACAAAGATAAATGCTCCCTCCTAACTAGAGAGTTATTTCAATCACAAAAAATAAATGTTTGCGTACCTTCTTCTAGCTTGGAGAGTCTTCCCTTCCGGTTAATAGAGTGATTTCCACGAGCTCTAGCTTGAGTACGCAAGTTATTTCATCTTGAATATGGGCTTTACCAAAATGTATGCTTATCTGCTCATCTGTGGAGATATGTATTGGAGAATCACTTTCTCCTTTCTGGACTTCATCATGGATAGTGTAATTCTTGTGTTGTAGTCTGGAACACTGTGAAGGCTTCTTGTAGATGTGAACAATAGGGTATATCATAGTTGGAGAACTATAACATATCCATGTGGCACTTCTTCTGTCATCATGAGATCTGATCTTCTGAATAGTCATCTTGATGTTATAGGAAATCTTCACCACGCTTCTGCTGTGCTCTAGAGGTTCTCCACCAAGTTGTCTTCTTCTTATCTGCATACAAGAGTATCTTTCTGGTATGCCTCAAAGTCTTGAGACTGCTCTGCATGCACTCTTTACTCAATTTCTTCTGGAGAACATTCTTTGCATTCATCTAATGTAGAATTCTGACTTATGGATGTTGTGGATAATATAATGACTTATATAGAGACAAGTCTGGTGTACTGGAACAATCAATCATCATAGTCTTCTCCCTTCATTTGAGAGAACCTCTGGTTCTGGATCTCGCAATGCTTTCATTCATAAGTCTTACGTACACTGTTCTTCATCATGACTTTCAGTTCTTCTGCTTGACTGCTTTTAGTGAGTTCATATAAGGCTGGTAATCTTGTGATAGAATGACTGGTTGTTCTGGTTATTCTTTCTTTCTTGGAATCCTTATGTTCCTCTTCATGTTTTTATTTTACTTTTGGGTCCATGGAGTTTCTTATAGATTCCATGCCTTTAGAGATTCCACTTCTTACCTTCATCATCGGTTCATGGATCTGGATGGACAACCAGGAATACTTTAGGGCTTCTCTTCGAAAAGTTCTTCTTCTGCGGTTGAGTTGAACATGTACTTTCTTTTCATGGCTGATACCATGGATATATGTATTTCATCATCTTCAATGGATCATAGGATTAACTCCCTGCTAATCCTTGCTTCATGTATAGGTGCATATAATCTGCTCCCTTCGTCTGACTGAGTCCATGCTTCCGTCTCTGTCCTTATTGTCTTCTATATAATAGAGTCCATGCTTCCATATGCATCCTTATTGTCTTATGCAATATATAATTGGCTCTCTTGTTCTAACAGAGTCCATGCTTCCATTTTAGTTGTCGTCATAAGTCTTTCTTCATTTTCTTTTCGATTGTTGACTTCTTTCTGTCTTTACTTTTTCCAAGTCTCTTCAAGATTGATTTTTGATTTCGGTCTTATCATGTAATGTCTTCCACATGATTTGTATTTAATCCTCTCATATGTATTATCTAATGATATTCATCCTTGTTTTGTTGTTCTTTCATAAGTATAGTTCTTCTTGGAACGCATTATCTTACAAGAGATAGATATACAAGTTATGTACAGAGACGAAGCAAGCAAGATATGTACAAGAAATAAGAAGAGTGTTGTTACCTTTTAGTAGAAGAAGTCTCTTCCATCCTGCTTAGTCTTCTTTGTCGGTTCCTTTTCTTCGGCAATTGATTCTTTGTGTTTCTTCTTCCTTTTCTTTAGCTTGGGACACTGATTTCTGTAGTGACCATACTTCTGACAGTTGAAGCATTCTATTTCTGAAATGTCTTTCTCTTGATTTGGCTTCCTCCTTGAACCAAACTTCCTTTTGTTCTTGAATCTTGCTGTGAAGGCTTGATCATTGTACTTCTTTTGGGGTTTCTCTTTTGCATTGATCCTTGATTATTCTTGAGCACAACAAGTCCAAA
>ML778188.1:1905884-1941304 GCA_009831015.1 Picea engelmannii
GTTTTTACTATAGGTGGAACAACAATAAGTTGGATTTCGAAACTGCAAAAGGTTGTTGCACTTTCAACAACAGAGGCAGAGTATGTTGCTGCTACAGAGGCTAGTAAAGAGATGATTTGGTTACAAAGGTTTATGGAGGAATTAGGAAAGAAGCAGGAGAACATCTGGTTGTACTGTGATAGTCAGAGTGCCATTCACCTTGCAAATAACTTAGTCTTCCATTCGAAGACTAAGCATATACAGTTGAGGTACCATTTCATACGATCTTCCTTGGAAGATGGACAATTGAAGCTGGAAAAGATACACACTAGCCAAAATCCTGCAGACATGTTAACAAAGGGAGTAACCAGGGAGAAACTGAGTTCCTGCTCAGTTTTAGTTGGTATTCAAGAATGAATATGAAAATGAGAAATTTACCAGGTCCAAGAAGGTTCAGAGTCCAGCATATACAACAGCGGTGGAGTTGTTGAGATCAGTCTCCAAGTGGGAGATTGTTGGTTGTGGAGCCTGATTATCTTCCTGATTCAGAGGT
The DNA here is from genome assembly GCA_009831015.1 of Picea engelmannii. Classification (NCBI taxonomy): domain Eukaryota; kingdom Viridiplantae; phylum Streptophyta; class Pinopsida; order Pinales; family Pinaceae; genus Picea; species Picea engelmannii. The sequence goes on from ML778188.1 coordinate 1,906,417, forward strand.
CCTTGTTTTCAGCCGTGTTTATACCCCATGAAGTATTTACACCCCAGAAGTATGTACACTCTTCCACACGGGGGAGTGCAGAGGGGGGGTACCCCCTCTGCGGGGTCTGGGGGCAAGCGGGCCCCCAGCGGGGGTTCGGGGGCGAAGCCCCCAAAGCAAAAATTGCCTTGTAAAAGTATATTGTAATTTCATTGTAAATCTGGACCGTTCATTATAAGGTCGTAGATATAACGATAGAGATTATATTAGGGTTTTTTTCCCTAGAAGGAAACCCTCTTTTATGAGGGAAATGTATTGCAGCTATGGATGATGGTGAATATTGTATTCTGAGAGAGGAGACTATGAGAGAAAGAAGAGGAAGTTATAGTGGGTTTTGTTGTAGGTTGTATCCCTTCATTTGCTGGATAATAATAAAGGAAGGACTTGGCAATTTCTCTGGTGGACGTATCCCACACTGGGTGAACCACGTAAATCTGTGTCTCTCTTGTATCGTGTGTCTTCTGTGTTTTGTTTCTGCATTTGTTTTATTTTATTGCTCCGTGGTCCTGTTTTTCTAACACAAAGTTCATTAGATTTCCTTCATGACTTGTATGGATTATTTTCCATAGGTTTTCTTCTTAATTTCCCACAGTCTTGGGATTTGTGCCCAAACTTATCACAATTGTAGAATTTCATGGTATGAAAAAACTTTGTTTTGTGCCGAACATAATTGCATCTCCAACATCTCATTAAGTTATTGGACCTTCCTGACTTTTTCTTTTGAGGACTCTTTCATTCCAATGCTTTGTGACCAAATATTTTACAAGAAAAGAAATAACCATTGAAGGTGTTTCCATACTCGAGTATGTTGTGACATGCGAAGTTTTCCTTTTGATATGTTTCTTGTTTTTTACTTTTATAGATTCCTCCTTTAACAAAGTTCATGGTTTATATTTGGTTTGTGATTGCACTTTTTCCTTTTGAGGAGGATAATCCTTTCTCATGTTTATGAATGGTGTTCCACTTGCCGCCTTCTTCTTTCTTATTTTACCCAAGACTAGTTTTGTCATCGGTTGGTCTTTGATTGTTCCAGATCTTATCCAGGATGGTTGAGTTGTTCTGGAATTTTACAGTTGCTTTTGTCTTTTCATTCTTCTTTCTGAGGTTGATAACTTCCAATTCCAACATGTGCCATTTTTCTTCCTTTTTAGTCAATTGGATCTTCAAGTCTTCTTCTATTTCATTAGCTTCTTCAAGTTGATTCTTTAGACTAATGACTATTCCTTCTGTATCATCTAAGAATTTTGTGCAATTATTGGTTTTGTCATATGTCTTCAACTCTTCTATTATTTTGTTAGATCAACAACTTCAATCTTCAATATTTCAATTTCTTCCATGTTTTCTAGCTGAATCATTTTGATGTTGATGACTTCCAATTCCATCATGTGGCACAATTCTTCCTTTTTAGTCAACTGTCTCTTCAGGGTTTCTTCACTTTCCTTAGCTTCTTCAAGTTGAGTATTTAGACTGTTGAACATTTCTTTTGTTTCTTCTAATTCTTTTGTGCATTTATTGAGTTTTCCATATGCCTTCAACTCGTTCATATCTTTTGTTAGATCAACAACTTCAGTGTTTAATCTATTGATATCTTATTCTTTGTCTTATAGCTGAAACTTTTGTTCTTTCTCTTCATGGTTGTTAGATTGATCTAACTATTGTAGTAGAAACATATATTTCTTTTGAATTTTCTCCAACTCTTCTAGAGTGCACATAGTTGTGTATTCGATATTGTCAAGAGCCTCCACATGAACTTCAATATATATACCATTTTCGAGTTCCATAGGATTCTTTTCTAATGCAACTATAACATCAGTCTTAAGATTCAATATTTTTTCTTAGGTGATTACTAATGTATGCAACAAGTCCTTGATGGAGTTATCTTCTTCATTGATGACTAGGGATCACATACATTCCTTGTTTGAGTTTTCTTCTTCTTTTATGACTAGGGATTGCATCAGTAACATATTTGAGTTGTATTCTTTATTGATGACTAGGGATTGCATCAATTCCTCGTTTGAGTTGTCTTCTTTATTGATGACTAGGTATTACATCAATTCCTTGATGTTATTGTCTTCTTTTTCTGTGTTTTTTACTTTACTTTGATAATAACTCTCTAGCTGAAGCCATAATACTTTAACAGAGGTGTAGTGTCCCATATTTTCTTTGATTCAGTATGATAGTCCATTTTGAATTGATTTTAATTCCATTGAATTGTTTCTCTTTGCTTCTTTTACAGTTTTAGATTTTTTCGTTGAGGTAGTTAAGCACCAAGGCTTACTTACTACTAAGTCCCAAACTCCAAATCCTCTTGACTTAAGATATATTTTCATTCTTTCCCTCCATGAGAAGTATTTTGTTCCATCAAATAAAGGAGATTCATTTGTGGAGAGAGCCATTTGTTCATCCATTTGTTCATAATCTACCTTGCATTTTTTAAATTGTGTTGAAGGCACCTACTCTGATACCAATTGTTGAAACACACACTGAAACTGAGAGGGGGGGGTGAATCAATGTTTGGAACTTTTGGCTACTTTTCGCACTTTCATAGATTAACTAAATTAACTGAATAAGATATAATATAATTCTTTTATTTATTTAACTTGAATGAATACAAATAAAATCAATCCTTTAATATCTTCAACTTCAACTGAATATGAGAGATCCAACTCTCTGATACAAGACCCAACTTGTAAACAAGCACCAAACTGATAGAATGAACTTTCATATATATATATATATATATATATATATCCACCAAGACACACTCTTACCTTCATATTCCTTTACTTATATAGTCCTTCAAACGATGCCACTTGAAACAATGTGTCCTTTTGTAATGAAACATTGCACCCCTTCATTTAATTAACACAAATGATAACTTTTATTAATTGATTTTGTAAACCAATTTAGACAACGATTTCCATACAAAGATTTTGGAGTGATGGAAATGAATTTTACAATTCTACGACTTGGGATTTTTTCATAACATACCCAATTAGCCAAAAAACGAGAAATTTCCTCAGAAAGTGTGCGAGGTGGCCAATACAGGTGGTTCTTTGAAGGCAACTTGCCAATATTTTCCTTTTGTCATGAGATGAAAAATCGACTTCAGTACATATTACCTTTTCGTGAATGTCTAAATAAACCTCCAGATATCTCCTTTGTTGGTGATTATTTAAACTCAACATGTAAAAATTTTACTTGATGGTTATATTAAAATTGGTTCCCTCTCAGTTTCTAGTCACTAAAGATTTGACTTGGTCTCACCCTTTTTCGTATTTGCTTCCTCATTCAACCGACAAACATATTTTTGGCCGACTCAACTAGGAGAAATTTAGAATTGAGTATTTCAATTCTAGTCAACTTATATTGCTTCATCTTTGACCCGACTTGTATTTAAATTTTCTTCAACTTATACCTTTAGATTACTTCTTTCTTGGACCAACTCAACTTGGAAGAAAACTAACTTGAGAAATTCAATTTTGGTCATCTCTGCTTGCTTTGGATGACTTGCATTTCCCAACTCAATTTTCCTTCGAGTTTGACCTTTAGTTGGTCAACTTGTCTTCGACTCATCTTGAAATTGATTGACTTGTCTTCTCCAACTTTCGTCAATATAATGGCTTGCATTCGGTCAACTCATATTGTAGTTGGTCGACTCATATTGCAGTCGATCGACTTCCATATAGTCGACCTTATTATTTTTTGAATCGACTCGACTTATGACTCGATGGTGTCAATTCTTCCTCACCAAACATTCACCATTGACATTTTGTCTCATCTCTGGATTTCATGAAGTTGAATAAGGTAACAATGAAGAAAAAGTATCATTTTCCAAGGATAGATGACATGTTTGATTAGCTGAGAAGCGCACAAGTATTTTCCAAGATAGATCTCAGATCTAGTTATCATCAGGTGAAGATTAAGGAAAAAGACATCATTAAGACTGCCTTTAGAACAAGGTATGGTCATTATGATTTTACAACTTGGCTCCATTTGGTTTGTCAAATCAACCATTTGTCTTCATGTGTTTATTAAATGGAGCTTTCAAAATTTACTCAGCTAATTTCATCGTCGTATTTTTGGATGACATTCTTATTTATTCAAAGTCAGACCAAGATAATGAGCAACACTTGAGGATGGTGTTACAGGTATTGAGGGATCATCATATTTATGAAAACCCAAGAAAGTGTTTATTTTGTCATCAAAATATTCATTAATTGGGTCATACCATTTCATAGGAAGGAATATTTTTGGACTCGACGAAGATAAAATCCATTGAGGAATGGCCAACACTAAGAAATGTTGCAGAAGTGAGATCATTTATGGGACTAGTAGGGTACTACCAAATGTTTATTGTAGGATTTTCAAATATTGTGCATCCAATCACATCCATGCAAAAGAAGGTGCACGATTTGAGTGGACTCTAGATTGGGCAAGGAGTTTTCAGCACTTGAAGAGTTTTTTAACAAGTGGACCAATTTTGAGAATTGTTGATCCAAATTCAGACTTTGTTGTGTGCATGGATGCATGCAAGGAAGGACTCAGAGGATTCCTAAGTAAGAATGGACTTTTGGTATGCTACAAATCAAGGAAGTTGAAAGATCATGAAAGGCTCTATGCTACGCATGACTTGGAATTGGAATCCATAGTGCATTCCTTGAAGATGTGGCAACATTATCCCATGGATAAAAACTTTGAGCTAATAACAGACCACTGTGGTCTAAATTATTTGTTTGGACAACCAAGTTTAAATTCCAAAAAAAATAGGTGGTTAGAGTTCCTTAGTGAGTATGAATTCTAAATAAATCATATCAGAGGAAAAAAGAACGAGGTGGATGATGCACTTAGTAGGAGGGTGCATGAGATGAAAGATAAAACCATTAGCATGTACCATAAATATTTGTGCGCCAGAATTTTGGAAGTTGCCAAATCAGATATGGGCTATATGGATATAAGTGTGACTTTACAAAAAGGTATGTCACATCCAAATTTTGAAGGTTATGAGTTAAGAGAGGATGGGATCCTCATTTATAGACATAGAGTCTATATGCCAAAGGATCAGGAGTTGAAGAGCCTGATTTTGTCGGAGATGCACAAGGTTCCTTATGTTGGACATCCATGTTATCAGAAGATAATTATCACAGTCAAGAAGTAATACTTTTGGCTAGGTATGAAAAACGAATTTGCGGATTTCATTGTGAGATGTCTCGAATGTGAAAAGGTCAAGCTTGAGCACAACCATCCAATTGGTTTGCTACAACCCTTGCTCATTCTTGAGTGGAAGTGGGAAGTGGTGATGATGGACTTCATAAGTAATTTTCCTATGACTGCTAAGTAACATTATTCTATTATGGTGGTGGTGGACAAGCTTACTAAAGCTGCCCATTTTGTTCTAGTGAAGTCAACTTACAAGGCACCTGGCATTGTTGAGTTATACATGTGCAAAATTACTAACCTGCATGGTATACCTAAGAAAATTGTGTTTGACAGAGATTCCAAGTTCACCTTGAACTTTTGGAAAGGGATATTCAAAGGATTTGGGACAAATATGAATTTTAACACAACATATCACCGTGAGACAGAGGGTCAGACAAAGAGAGTAAATCGAGTGATTGAAGATATGCCTAGGATGTATGTGATGGATAATCCATCAGAATAGGAAGACTACCTTCACTTGGTAGAGTTTGATTACAACAATGGGTATAAAGAATCTTTAAATATGATTCCATTTGAAGCACTTTATCGTAGAAAGTGAAACACACCTGTGAGTTGGGACAACCCAGTAGATCGTGCAATAGTTGGGATAGATTTTATTTGGGAAATGGAGGAGAAGATGGTAAAGATAAAGTAGAATTTAAAGGCTGCCCAAGATAGGAAGAAAAACTATGCAGATAAAGGCATAACCCACAAATAGTTTAAAGTGGGTGATCATATGTTTTTGAAAGTGAAGGCCAAGCACAATTCCTTGAAGTTGGGAAAGTGTTCTAAGTTAGCAATGCACTATTTTGGGTCATTTGAAATCCTAGAGAGGATTGTTCATGTCGCTTAGATGCTTGCATTGCCTGCATCCTTATGTATTCATAATTATTTCCATATGTCATTGATCAATAAGTACGTACCTAATGCTAATTATATTATTTATTGGAATGTTATTTAGGTGGAGCCAGAAGGAATTTCTCAAGTGCGACTAGTTTTCATATTGGATCGAAAAATCAAGCAGCTCTGGAATCGAGTCATGGAGATAGTAAAGGTCCAATGGACCTGGTACAGTCCTAAGGATGCAACTTGGGAGCACGAGGATCATATGTGAGAAGAGTAACCTCATATTTTTGAAGGATTTTGAAAATTTGTTTGTACATGTGTATATGATGCACTGAGGACAATGCATAAATAAGGGGGAGGGGATTGTAATGTTCTTGATCTGGAACTCTTTGTAATTGTACATATAGGCTGGTGATTCGAATGGTACCAAGTGTAAATGTATGAACATTTAGGTTGGTGATCCATTGGCACCTAGTTTTGGTGTTGCACGCATCTGAGTAGTGCATGGAGAAGTGTTATCAAAGATAGGGTGTGCACATTTTGTGTGTTATGAACACCTGAGCAAGTGTGCATATTGCACCATGTTGTGCACAGTAATGATTTGGAAGTACACAAATTTGATATGTGTGTGTGTGTGTGTGTGTTTTGAGGCTGGATATCATGTGTGTTTATGAGGTTGGTGAGCATGGATGCAGATAGGCCAGTGCGCCTATCCATGTAAATATAATCATGATTATTGATATAATATTACATCATTGTGTGCAGATAGACTTAGGAAAAAAGCACTGGGGGGCCAACTCCACCTAAAAAGGGAAAAGGGGGGAATATTTGAATAATATTTCTGAAAAGTGTAATGTGGATATGTTTTTATCATAAGTTCCCGAGGGTAGGGAATGAGTCACCAAGTGGATTAAATGTACTTCTGAAGGTGACAAGTGTCAAGTGGAAGGCATGTAATATATATTGTTGGCCTTAATGTATTTTGGGAATTGTTTCATTATTATCCATTATTTTGAAAGAAATTGATGTTTCTGGCTCTCGTGAGTAGAAGGGGGTCAAACTATATGAAAATCTGATTATTAAGTTATCTGCACAAAGAGGCTTGTAAGGAGTTATGGTGCTATAATATGAGTTTATTGTTGAGGAGATGGGTTGACATACCTTTAGAAATCTCTCTAGGTGATAATTGGGTTGTTGATAAGTGGTTTTCAAACCCAGGAGCATACTCTCTAGGTGAGAGTATCGCTGACAATTGTTCCCTGGTGCGCTAAGCATTAACCGCAGGGCTCAGAGAATTCATGTCTTGCCATTGTTGGTAACCCTGAGAAGGGAAGTGGGGAATATGAAGGACTGTTAAGCATAGAATATGAACACTTCCTTGGGTGTGAGAGGTGCATGGGGAACGAGGGACTATGGGCTAGTTGTAGTAGCAGGCACCTAAGACTGAGAAAATATGATAAGAGTTAGACCTTAGTTTTTCACTAGAAGTGTTTTTCCCTGGTGGACTTGAGCCCCACCTCAGGGGTAACCTGTTGTTGAAATATTATGAGAAACAATGTATATGGATGGGAGCAACGTCTGAGTCAAGGCTGGAGTTGGTGAATTTCATAAAAGTTAAGTGTTCTTAATGTACTTGTCTCATTTATTTTGTGCTTTTTTTTTTATCTATGATTGACGTGGGTTAATTCTTGTATGTTGTTATTCTATCTAATGTTGCTTTCACATGTAAGTATGGTGCTTATAGCATGTATTTGTAGTTGTGCATGGATATGACAAATGTGGTTAGTCTTTCTAGTTAAGTTAACCTTGTTATTTTTTTTATGAGTCATCAAGAAGAGGATTGAGTGGCCTAGTGCACAAGATTGTAGCCTTTGTGCATGAAGAGGCCGGAATTCATGTGTGCGTTTAAGGAAATAGACCTCGCACACAATGAAATCAAAGGTGGTACATGACACCTAGATGGATGTGTGCATGGTTATGTTATGTAATCAGTATGTTGGTGCACATATTTTTTTGAGTTACTTCTGTTGATTAAGGTTGTATTAAAAAGAGAATGTTGCTTCTGTTGTTATATGTTGCATGGAGCGGTTCAAGCTTTGGTTGAGCACGTTACTTCAAGTGATACTGCACAGAATTATGTTAGAGTAGAATCTATGCAGTAAAACCTCAAAGTAATATTGCTCAGTAGTATGTTGGGGATATTAATGTCGAGATTTTCGCCAAATCCTATGATTAATTGCAACATTATTCTAAATTGGGAAAATTTTCCTCCTTCCAATGGTGTTAATGAGCTTACATTCCCAAAATTAGATGAAGTTTAAGTGTTAGGACTACCTGTCTTCTCAACCGTTATGATAAAAAATATGTTGCAGCTGGAAAATCTTTGAAATCAATGATGACTTAGAAGATACCACACGTGTGTGAGTTTTATTCTTCGAGGGGCATCGCACATGTTCATGTGCACCCCGACGATATTATACTAGTGGCTTAGATGGACACAAAAATCCTATGTGGGTCACAACATATCCTCATGTGGGCACAATCGGTCAGCTTCCATCTGGTAGGTACGAGAGTAGGCTCGACCGGTTCTGGTAGGATCCATTGACAAACCGATTCTTCTGCAGTAATTCCCAAGTCATGTATACTCAATAGGGTTTGTGAACAACCATGTAGGAAAAATTATTCATGTGTTATTAAGGGTCTCCTAAACTTCCCAGTGTAAAATTGAGGAACCAGGGATATAGGGTGTTTCTTGGGAAACATGCACCGAACATTCATATACTAACTACGTGTAGTGTTTCATTTCTTAGCTATTCATCACCTTTTTCAAGGGAAAGTGTATCGAAGAATCTCTACATTTTGCCTAAATATTTCTTGCATGGATGCTTCAACAACTTTCGATTCAAGATAAGGTTTTCTATGTGCAACCCACCATCGTGCAATAATTTCTATAAGCATTGTGTCAAGTGCAAAAGCCCTTAGATATTTGGGAATATATTGTATCTAGGAAATAAATGTGTCCACCAGTTCTGAGCCATCATACTGATAGGATACAAATTATTCCTCACGCTCTTTTGTAGAGATATGCACACCTCCTCGTGGAGACCTCATACATCTTATGTTGTCACCTTTCCATGGAATCTTCAAAACTTGTGTCATAATACTTGACACTTTTCCAACTCAACTCTCCATCCCCAATGGGGTTGGTGTAATCCTTCCCGTGCCCTATGATATTATATATTTTTTCAATAGTCGAGCTCTACACATCCTCATCCACTGGCTCATTTTATGTATCTCATCCATATGGATCCAATGGTGGGACCTTGCATAGGGTGTCTTTTTCAAATGATATCTTCCTCTTCTTTAAATTCAACATCACTTTATTATCAAAGGCCTAGTCAATGGAAAGTAATGCAGTTATGGATCAAATTAATCCCTAATTTATATTACCTCAAAGTAAACCTTTGTTTTTACTCCTTCTGTATTCACTTCCACTTGCTCCAATCAACCTATTGGCTAGATCTTGTATTGATTTTCCAACCACAACTGGATGGGATACCAGACCAATTTGTGTTTACCCATCAACTCCCAAGATTTATTCGATAAAATATTCACATTGAAACCCAGATCCAACGTGATGCCATCCATGTCATAGACAACAAGATTTGTTTTCATCTTGAACTCTCATCTAGTGCGCTTCTTCTTGCTAACCTAACATACATCTATTTTTTGAAGAGGAGATGATATGGTTTCCTCCACTTCTTCTTCCCTCATGCAAGTAGCCACCATATATGTTAACTTACTTTCATCCTATAGATCATTCAACAATCACAAATAATAATTAAAGAAAGAACTTTCTTGGTCTTCAAGTTATTCCTTACGACCCAAGTCATGCAAGGATTTTGCATGCATTGCGAATTGTAATTCTTCTAGGCATTCCTCTTCATGTGATTTATGCTCAATTTGTTGTAGCTCATTCTATATGCGATATTCTTCCATTGATCATTGCATCATGCACTATATTTCTCCACGCACATGAGATTCCTCCAATCATTGCATCATGCATTATAATTCTTCATGGGCGCAAGGCTCTTCCAGCGACCTCTGCATCACCCTTTGTACCTCTTCATGGATCCAAGATTCCTCCAATGACCTTTATGTCACACTCTTCACTTATTCTTAGATCCGAGCCTCCTCAAGTTCATGTTGTAGCTCCTCGCACACTCTTCCTTATTTTAGTTTTCTCTATGCATCACTTGAACTTTTTTTGTTGAGAAACATCAAACTTTGGGGGGCGGCGTTCTACCTTCCTTATCTTCCCATATAGATTATGTCCTGATCCTTAACCATGCTCAAATTCCACTCCTATATTTTCTCCTCCTCTAGTTACTACCCAAACATGAAACTCCTCATTCTTTTTCTTATTCTTGCATGGCTCTGCATGAACCATGTTGTAATTGGCCTTCTTGTCTTCCTACTTTTTCAACAATTCGGAAAAATATTTGATGAAATGCTATGGATTTAGTAGTATACACAAAGAATGTGAAGTTTGGTACAAAACATACATGACCAATTTCTCAACAATTGAGACAAGTGGGGGGTCTACCTCCCCCTTTTTCATATCCTTGTCCATGACCACGCCCATATCCACTTCCAGGACCACCTTGGTATCTTCCTCTTTCAACACCATCACTCTCACCACCCTTCTTCTCTTCCTCTACCCATAATTCATCTCGAGTGTTATCTTACATCAATTGGAGTAAGTGGAAATTATTGGCATCATGCACCGCAGATTTACAAAAATCACAGAATGGAGTATGGTTCATTGTTTGGTACTTATGAAACTTTGGGAAGTGAGCTTCTACATGGCCCCACTATCTACATATCTCACACAATTTTGTCTTTATACATGGAAATGGACTCGATGCACCCTCTTCCACATAATTTTGAAGTACAGGGCATAGATCCCTATGATGCCCCTCAACATGATATGTGGTACACCAAACATGCTCGTGAATAACCTGTTGGATTACTGAGAGGGGGGGTGAATCAGTAATAGAGAAATTTAATCCCTTTTAACCATATAATCCAAGTAATATATCAATGTATCACTATCATCCAATAAATGTAGAGTAAATAAGAAATGAACAAATGAACAATCATACACATGCACAGTACACCAGTGTTTTACGTGGAAACCCAAAGCGGGAGAAAACTACAGAATGATTTTTCTTATATATATTGAAGAATTACATTCATTGGAAGCACCAACTTCCTATTTTTTCCAGCTGAAACTGGAAGGAGGATCCAAACCCCTAGTTTCTCAGGCTACAACCTGAGGGAAGCTCCAACTCCCCAATTCTCTGGCTACAACCAGAAGAAGGATACAACCCCTATGTTCTTTGGCTACAACCAGAAGGTGGATACAACCACCTATCCTTGCCCCGTACAACTGTCCTAATGTATAAGTAGAATGATGGAACCACTGTCACACTATCACTATGATATATACTTCTATAAACTTGTACCAATCAACTTGCACAAAACAACCTGTATCAATAACCTGAACTATGCATCAACTTGCACATCAAACTATAATCAACATGTACCATAAACACGTGCATCAACCATGCACCAACCTGTACCAAACAACCTGTAGTCAACCTATACCATAAATAAGTGCATCAACCATGCAACAACCTGTACCTCAACCTGTACCATGAACAAGTGCATCAACCATGCACCAAACATGTACAAATAACATATCACAACAACCTGTCCAAACAACCTATAAAAACAACCTGTATCATCAATATTATCAACCAAATCATATCTACTCACCGAGATCAATCACCAATAAAACTCTCAAATATGTGAATCAACCAAGCATTACACAACAACTCATAATCATCACCAAGATCAATATGTGCTTCTAATAATATACCAATAAAAGTATGCTACATCATCCATAAACCATGTGTCAACAATACTACTAACAAGTGCCGCCAACCATGTACCAAGTATGTACCAATCATGTATCAACTACTCATCAACAATGACTCATCAATATGTACCAACATCATCAACTATACACCTCGTGTTTGTGCCAACTCATCAACTATTTGTCTCAACCATGTACCCAACATGTACCTCAACCAAAATACCTTATCAATTTCATCATCCAAATCTGATTTGTAACAATATAATAGACCTGATGTATATGATCACATACCTACAAACCTTCCTTAACTTTAACAACAAGAGACTAGCATTTTCATCAAACATTTCTTTAGTCTCACATGTCTAGTTTTGGATTAGTCAACAACTCTAACTTGAAATAATCATAATTATGTACCTGTAATGAATAAATATCTGAAAGTAGTACACAATGTTCTTCATTGGGTTTTATGCTATTCCTCCAGATGTCACTACTTGGAACCTCTCAGAAAAGGATTTATAGGAAAAATGACATACCTTGTTGAATTTTGGCTTATTCTAGAGAGTGACCTTGTAGAGCGTGCCCTGCACGGAATATTTGTTGAATGGATATGAAAATATTACACAGAATAATATAGAATGTACTCTAACCAACACATTTTGTCTTACTAAATTTCGATATGTTATGAATAATTTATGACATTTTTACCTGAAACACCTATTTTAGACTAGTTTCAGGACTAGACACAAACCTTATTTTCCACTGAGTGTAAATCCAAACATACAATGACCCACAAGTGGAAATGTTTACCATGGATACTTGGATATGTTTCGTCTATGGCCTATCAATTTCACGGTCCGAGTCAGTCTATAAAAAAATTTATTTCGAAAATGGTGAGATGACCTGTAAATAACATACCTTAGAAAGCATCATCAAAAGAATTTATCCTCCCTTGAATTCCGGCATTATTTTCTTCACCTTCCCTCTGAAATTCAGCTTAGATATCCTTTGGTTACCTCAATAACCTATATATATAGTTAATATTCTCAAGTGTGATGTGAAATGAGAGATCCTTGCCTCTTATTTATTCTCCCCAAGTAGCTTCCTTAGAAGCATCTTCTAGGTCACTTTGCCTACTTTCCTTATTTTAGGGTTAACCCACTTCTGATTTCTCCATTAACTTTATTATTTAAATAATTTCTTTTGTATTCAATTTGAATTATAGTAGAATCATCACTCCAATTTATTATTTACCTTCTAAAATCTTTTAAACCACTTTGACTACTTTGACCTTTTGGGGTTTCTAGATGACATATGAGGGTCCTCCAACTTCGTAAGGCCATAAATCTCAAACCGAAAGGAGTTCTATGACATTCCACATACCAACAAAAATGGAATGACATGTACTATCCATATATAATAGTATTACCTAAAAATATATCAAAATTCATACCATTATCCATCAAACAAACTTGGGTCCATTACCCAAACCCGGGTTCTCCAACTTCTCATGGCCATAACTCTCTAATTGTGAGGAGTTGTGTGACATTCCACATACCATCGAAAATGGAATGACATGTAATACCCATATATAATAGTATTACCTTCAAATATATTAAAACTTATACCATTATACATCAAAAAAACTTGGGTCCATTACCCAAACCTTTGTGCTATTGCAATTTGCTACCAGAATTTATCCAAGGGTTGACATCAATCACTAAGGGTTGACATGAATTAATATCACTCTCTAATGGTTGACATCAATGAAAACCAACAATCTATACCAATTGTCCATGAACCTAAGCCAAATGTCTAACATAACCTTCATATTTTCCATATCTTGCAACTGCATTCTCTGGTTGGCCAGTTGCGACTGTACCTATGCCAATCATGCCAACTTCTATGCCCCTCCTAGCATATATTTGAGGCACATTGAAATTTATACCACCTCCCCTTGAGTCATCACCTTCTTCTAGGTGATTGGGAATCGGATATGGGGAAGTAACTCCGCAATAAACAACTCTCTATGTTGCACGTCCTAGATTTGGAACGTTAACCTATCCAATAAAATATTAAACCATTGGTCATAATCCTACACAGTTTCTCCTTCCTTATGTTTGATCTCCTTTATCTATGTGATGCATTTAGACTCTGACTTAGGTTTCTAGAATTCCCTAAGCACATCCCACTTGATCTTGGTCAATGACCTCATCTATCCTGATGGCATAGTGGTGTTATATTCTTGTACTTCATGTAGCACATCAAGGCTTATCCCTAAATGTGGTCTCCAGTTGCACGATCTTTGTTGCTTTGTATGTGATCCTCTTCACAGACCAAACTTATTTTCACATGAAACAATGTTGTTCTGCATAATCCTTATCTATTCTATGGAACACGAGTAGCCTCAAGGTGTTATCCCAATTCACCATCATCACTCTCTGACCAACTCATCTAATCAGACTAATGGTTGTCAAAATTATTTCCACTGATACTCTTCTAGGTGAAGTGGCATTGTCTTCACCTTCTTCTTCAATTGTCTCTTCTCTTCTTTCTTCTTATACTCCTTCTCCTATGTCAATCACTTTCCTTTATCATCTTTCCTTCATCATTCCCTTTAATACTTTTAGGTACCAACAACATAAAAATTTGTTGGCATTTTGTTCCACACTTGCAGGCATCCTTCTTAATGCTAGGGTGTTTAGACCCAGGGTTCATCCAGAGTTGTCCAACAAAAACCCAAGAGCATGAACATATCAATCCTCATCCAAGACTAAGGAAGGTATCACCCGAGATGCAGAGAGGATCATAGAGACCATAAGGTCTTGTGTCAAGGATTAAGGACTAAAAAATTCAAGATCCAACTGGGTTGGAATTCACACATTCCATATCCAACGTATTATTTTTATTACTAAGTAAAACAATACACACACATATCCAAAAAACACATGATAGACACACAATAAATCAGAAATATCGCAACTTTATTATTCCTTTCATTCCATTCAACACAAACATACAATAAATAAACTATATTCAACAACAACATAGTCACACGTCTCTTCTAATATAATTCCCAAGAAATACAACGTTTTGTGCAATGTACATCCTTTTAAGGCTTCAAACATATGACTGACTCAAACTTATATTCAGAAGAATTATATAATTAAAAAATTCTTAGGGTGATCTTGATACTAACAATTCAATTGATACTAACAGGTGGATTCCCTCTTGGGCTCTAGAATCCTAAGACCAAGACAGAAAGGGTGATAACGTTGGTAACTGACATCCTTTTAAATCTAGCTAAACTAATATATAGAGAAGAGGAAGAAAGGTGTACCTTTTAAATGATGTTCATCCTCGCACAGTCTGAGTTGAGATTTGATCCCCAAGCTCCTCGATAAGTCCTGCAAAACAAACAAAGACAGAGCAAAATTCCTATACTACTAATATTAGTTTGAAACCAGATCTATCTAATAGAGACAAGTTCATGTAGAACAAACACAACCTTGAAAGAAGTAGGCCAAGCACATATGTATATTAATGAGAACAACAGAGAATACTTACAGACCTTTGATGAAGGTGAATCAACCCCTCCCAACTCTCCTTGTCCAACCCTTTGCTCAAATAATCCACACAAAATGATGATGCTTCAATGATATCCCCCTTATGAGATCATAAGTTTTTTTCCCTCAATGTATTTCCCTTTCACCATGAAGAGGCCTTCTTATATATGCTTGGAGAGGCCTAACCACTTAAGAGATTCTTGGGATAGGATGAGGATCCTTCTCCTTCATTTGTGGATCTTTCCCTTTCACCATGAAGAGGCCTTCTTATATATGCTTGGAGAGGCCTAACCACTTAAGAGATTCTTGGGATAGGATGAGGATCCTTCTCCTTTAGTTGTGGATCTTCCTTAATATCGATCCTTAACCTCATATCCTCATCCAAGACTAAGGAAGGTATCACCCGAGATATAGAGAGGATCATAGAGACCATAAGGTCTTGTGTCAAGGATTAAGGACTAAAAAATTCAAGATCCAACTGGGTTGTAATTCACACATTCCATATCCAACATATTATTGTTATTACTAAGTAAAAAAATACACACACATATCCAAAAAACACATGATAGACAGACAATAAATCAAAAATATCGCAGCTTTATTATTCCTTTCATTCCATTCAACAGAAACATACAATAAACAAACTATATTCAACAACAACATAATCACACGTCTCTTCTAATATAATTCCCAAGAAATACAATGTTTTGTGCAATGTACATCCTTTTAAGACTTCAAACATATGAATGACTCAAACTTATATTCAGAATAATTATATAATTAAAAAATTCTTAGAGTGATCTTGATACTAACAATTCAATGGATCTCATCTAACCATATAAATCTCTATGTAATGTCGTTTCTTCTTTTACTAGATTTGTTTTCTCGAGAGATCTGCCTCTTTCTTCTATGCTCATGTTACTGGAGAATCCCTCTATGGACAGGTGGATTCCCTCTTGGGATCTAGAATCCTAAGACCAAGACAGAAAGGGTGATAACGTTGGTCACTGACATCCTTTGAAACCTAGCTAAACTAATATATAGAGAAGAGGAAGAAAGGTGTACCTTTTAAATGATGTTCATCCTCACACAGTCTGAGTTGAGATTTGATCCCCAAGCTTCTCGATAAGTCCTGAAAAACAAACAAAGATAGAAAAAACTTCCTATTCTACTAATATTAGTTTGAAACCAAATCTATCTAATAGAGATAAGTTCATGTAGAACAAACACAACCTTGAAAGAAGTAGGCCAAACACATATGTATATTAATGAGAACAACAGAGAATACTTACAGGCCTTTGATGAAGGTGAATCAGCCTCTCCCAGCTCTCCTTGTCCAACCCTTTGCTCAAATAATCCACACAAAATGATGATGCTTCAATGATATCCCCCTTATGAGATCATAAGTTTTTTGCCCTTAATGTCTTTCCCTTTCACCATGAAGAGGCCTTCTTATATATGCTTGGAGAGGCCTAACCACTTAAGAGATTCTTGGGATAGGATGAGGATCCTTCTCCTTCAGTTGTGGATCTTCCCTAATATCGATCCTTAACCTCATATCCAAATCCAACCAACTCCAGAGATGAGGGGATTCTTCACTGATTTTCCTCAACAGTCCAAAATTCACTCAAAAAGGCCAGCGCTCCCTCAGAATGGGGCACAGAGCATTGCAACGCTCCCCCAAAATATGGTATAGAGCGTTGGCACTCCCTAATAGTGTATAAGGGAGTGTTTCCTTCCAAACATGATTTTTGAATGGTTTTTTCCATGGAAAAAGACTTGTACTCTTTGTCAAATGATTTCTCCTCTTCAAAACTAGTCTTTTGAAGTATATTTTAAGTGTTCTTGGTAATGTTTTCCAAGACACGACATAGGCAATATGACAGTATGATTTTTTTGAAACTTGTGGCCAAAATGAAACACTTGCGACATTGGTAATGACGACGCCAGGCCATCATTGTAATGAGTAATTTTGATGTGTAACAGATTGCCCCGCAAAGTGAAAATTCAGAAGATGGGAACTGATGATTGAAGTACTTTGTAGGCTTTTTCGAGCAAGGGTATGGACTTGGAGAACCTGGAAAAAGTTGCACACAACCATCAAACAAATATTATGACATGTTTCAAACTCAAGGCAGGCATACCTATGCTTGAGTGATAAAGACTTTCAAGGTATGACCACCATAAAATACACTATGGATCCATAATTATATTGACAAAAAGGTATATCCACTAAAGACACAATGTGGGTCTATACTTCCTATGACCTAAACTGATTGTAGCCATGAATAATACACAGTGGATCTACGAGATGACAAGACATAGCCATGACCAATACAAAGTGGATCTATGTGACAATATATGTGTCAATATTCAAAAGAAACTCTGTCACAACCTGGGCAAAGTACATATAACAGTGATGACTCAACGGAGGGTCTTCTTACCGATCTTGATGTAGTATGAATCTAACCATGTGAATAGATGTCCTAATGTCGAACATGGCAGAAACCACTTGATTACTGGTCAATGAGGTAAATCGTTAACAAGCGCAAGGGAAATTACCATTGATGTCAATGATTCCCAAATTACTCTAGTACATTCCAATGAATGTGAATGGATGAGTTGAATTTGAACATCAGTGGAATCATCCGATCAAATGTCAATGATGTAAAACCAATTTCTAACCTGAGGAGGCCTGCCATTGAGGCATCCAGGTCCCAAGGTACTAACTGGTTTCTAGGTCTAGTTCCCGGATAATGTGCTGAAGTTGACAGGACCGGACTCGTCAAAGGAGGGCCTTGATGTATCCCCCATCAATGAAACAAAAGTGACATAGAGATTTAATTGGTGGATCAAAAGAACATGGAATGACACACGTATTGAAATAGAAATTTGTGATGGTTGACTCTTGAGGTAGATACTTCCCTTGAACACTGAGGCACGACAGTAGAAACATGACATGGACCAAAACATGATAATGCAGTGGATATTGTGAATTTTGTCGGGTGACCCAAAGGAGTAAGAAAACTCAAGGGGTTGGTTCAATGCAGAGGTTCAACGGATTAAAATGTGTGCAAAGACAAAGTTCCATGTTCAAGGGCATCTATAAGAGTTACTTGTAATGTTCTAAAAAACTGTTTGGATTGCTTCTTTCAATTTTTTCCCCCATCCAGATAGAAGAGTACCTCTTTTTGATTTAATGAGATCGAGGAGGGTAACACATGCTTGATATAACTCACCTTCAGTAAGTCTCTCTTCCTTTGTTTAGCGAGCTGGAAGAAGTAAGGGTTTGGTCCCATATGGGCCCTTCAATGTATGACTTTTTAACGAGTCTAGAGAAGGTAAACTTGGTGGTTTTTCATATTTAGAGAAACTGAAAATGACTTAAAGATGACTCCAGTCTTGTCCTATTTCGTAATGTTAGTCTCGCGAGGCCGAAAAAGAGATAAATTATCACTAAAAAGATGCCCTTTCAAACCTTTTAACGAGTGGGAAAGGAAGCAAGATCACTCGGAAATCTTTTCACATTTAGAGAGTCTGAAAACAGCTTAAAGACGACTCCAAGGGGTTCATTTTTTGTGTATCCATGTGAGTCCGAAAAAGAGATAAATGTTTACTCGGTGTGTTCTTATGTTTTTATGAGTGTGAGAATGAACTAAGACTATTCTTGATAATGTGACAAGATGAAAACCGAACAAAAATGCTCTGAAACCTGTCAATAATGTCAAAAATGCATGCCAACATATTAATAAGGCCTCCAAAATATTTTTCAAAACCCCCAAAAAACTATGTCTTATGTAAAAATGGAATTTATAATAGTAAAATGGGGTAAAAATATATTTTACCATTTCATTTGTGCAAAGATTTGTAGCAGTGAAGAAATTGAGCTTTGGAGGGTGATTCTTGAGTCGATTGGTGCCAGAGCTACAATTAGCTATTTTTGTCGTCGTCTGGACCAGGTTGGTGCTCTTCTTCCTCTCTTTAATTTACATGGTTTACATTTCATTTTTAGGCAATAATTGGGTTAAAAAAATGATTCCATGGGATGACACAAGCGCTCAAAAGGGATCGATGCTCCTCTAGATTATTATGGGGAGTGGTGAAATTTTTTTCCAGTGCTCCTCCAAGCTCAAAGGCAGGGCACTAGTGCTCCGATGTAAGAATGAAAGGGGTGATTCCCAAAACACACAAGAAAAACACCCAAAAACTGTCAGCGCCCTTCAATATGTAAAGGGGAGCGTTGGCGCCCTGGTGGCCATTTAAAGAGAGAGTTGGAGCCCTAGTGTGCATGTAAAGGGGGCGTTGGCCTCATAAAAAGAGAACAAATGTTTTTAAAGTTTTTTTTATTGCCCAATAATTGCCGAAAAAGAGTGACTAATGACTTTTTGGTTGTTGATGATTGTAGGTAAACTTGGAAAAAGTCATGATCAAGTGGAAAGAAAGAGAGAACAAGCTCAATGACGTGGTCTCCTTGAAAAGTTCCCGATAAAGGCCCACATTGAGGAATTACGATCTCCTCAAGTTATTCAAGATGCAAAAGATGAAGAAAGAGATTCTTCTTCTCGAGTATATGATCGGGTTGTGGAACGTGGCAGAACAGGGGTTCCAAATTGGAACACAACTTCTTACCATTGAGTTGGAAGATGTGTACTTCTCGACCGACCTCTCAAAGAGAGGGGCCCCCATTGTTTTATCCAGATAGAGGGAACTTCTCATGCCTGTGGATGAGTACTTGGAAAACCATTGTGTCCCAGGATCGAGATTAGTGGGAGGTAGAATAGTAATCAAAGACATCATGGATCTACCTCTTCGGTCCATTCTATTTGTCATTATGAGTATAGAAGGAAGTACCATCTCACACTTAGTTTCACGAGTATAGCAGGAAGTACCAACTCACATGATTGGGAAAGGAAGCAAGATCAATCGACAATATTTTCATGTTTAGAGAGTCTTAAAAGAGCTTAAAGACGACTCCAAGGGGTTCCTTTTTCGTGTATCCATGCGAGTCCAAAAAAGAGATAAAAGTTTACTCGGTCCATTCTTATGTTTTTCCGAGTGTGAGAACGAAATAAGACTATGCTCGATAATGTGACAAGATGAAAATTGAACAAAAATGCTCTGAAACTTGTCAATAATGTCAAAAATACATGCCAACGTATTAATAAGGCCTCCAAAATATTTTTCAAAACCCAAAAAAAACTATCTTATGTAAAAATGAAATTATAATAGTAAAATGGGGTAAAAATATCTTTTACCATTTCATTTGTGCAAATATTTGTAGCAATGAAGATATTGAGCTTTGGAGGGTGATTCTTACATTGATTGGTGCTAGAGCTATAGTCAGCTATTTTTTTCGTTGTCTGGACTAGGTTGGTGCTCTTCTTCCTCTCTTTAATTTACATGGTTTACATTTCGTTTTCAGGCAATAATTGGGTTAAAAAAATGATTCCCTGGGATGACACAAGCACTCAAAAGGGCTCGATGCTCCTCTAGATTCTTAGGGGGAGTGTTTCTTGATTTTTCTAGTGCTTCTCCAATCTCAAAGGCAGGGAGCTAGCGCTTTGATGTAAGAGTGAAAGGGGAACTTCCCAAAACACACAAGAAAAGCACCCAAAAACTGCTAGCGCCCCTTCAATGTGTAAAGGGGAGCGTTGTCTTTTTACACAACGCCCTGTTGGCAATTTTAAGGGAGCATTGGTGCCCTGGTGTGCCTGTAAAGGGGGTATTGGCCTCATAAAAAGAGCACAAATCTTTTTAATTTTTTTTTTATTTCCCAACAACTACTGAAAAAACGTGACTAATGACTTTTTGGTTATTGATGATTGTAGGTAAACTCGGCAAAAGTCATGATTGAGTGGAAAGAAAGAGAGCATGATCTCAATGACATGGTCGCCTTGCAAAGTCCCTGATCAAGGGCTGCATAGAGGAATTGCGGTCTTCTCAAGTTCTTCAAGATGAAAAATATGAAGAAAGAGATTCTTCTTCTCGAGTATATGATCGGGATGTGGAACGTGGTGGAATAGAGGTTCCAAATTGGAACACAGCTTCTTACCATTGAGTTGGAAGATGTGTACTTCCTGACCTACCTCTTAAAGAGAGGCACCCCCGTTGTTTTATCTGGACAAAGGGAACTTCCTGTCCCTATGGATGAGTACTGGGAAAACCATTATGTCCCAGGATCGATATTAGTGGGAGATAGAATTGCAATCAAAGTCATCAGGAATCTACCTCTTTGGTCCATTCTATTTTCCATTACGAGTATAGCAAGAAGTACCAGCTCGCACTTAGTTTCATGAGTATAGCGGGAAGTACCAACTCACACGAGTGGGAAAGGAAGAAAGATCACTCAGAAATATTTTCACGTTTAGAGAGTCTGAAAAGAGATTAAAGACAACTCCAAGGAGTTACTTTTTCATGTATCCATGCGAGTCCGAAAAAGAGATAAAATTTTACTCGGTGCGTTCTTATGTTTTTCCGAGTGTGAGAACGAACTAAGACTATCCTCGACAATGTGACAAGATGAAAACCAAACAAAAATTATCTGAAACCTATCAATAATGTCAAAAATGCATGCCAGCATATTAATAAGGCCTCCAAAATATTTTTCAAAACCCCAAAAAAACTATGTCTTTTGTAAAAAAGAAATTTATCATAGTAAAATGTGGTAAAAATATATTTTACCATTTCGTTTGTGCAAAGATTTGTAGCAATGAAGAAATTGAGCTTTGGAGGGTGATTCTTGGGTTGATTGGTGCTGGAGCTATGGTCAGCTATTTTTGTCGTCGTCTGGACCAAGTTGGTGCTCTTCTTCCTCTCTTTAATTTACACGGTTTACATTTCGTTTTTAGGCAATAATTGGGTTAAAAAAATGAAGCCTTGGGATGACACAAGAGATCAAAAGGGCTTGACGCTCCTCTAGATTGTTAGGGGGAGTGCTACCCTATTTTTCCAATGCCCCTCCAAGCTCAAAGGCAGGGCTCTAATGCTATGATGTAAGACTGAAAGGGGCGCTGCCCAAAACCTGCCAGCGCCCCTTCAATATGTAAAGGGGAGCATTGTATTTTTCCACAATGCCCTGGTGGCCATTTTAAGGGAGATTTGGCACCCTAGTGTGCATGTAAAGGAGGCATTGGCCTCACAAAAAGAGCACAAATGTTTTTAAAGTTTTTTTTATTGCCCAATAATTTCCAAAAAAACATGACTAATGAATTTTTGGTTGTTGATGATTGTAGGTAAACTCGGCAAAAGTCATGATTGAGTGGAAAGAAAGAGAGCATGAGCTCAATGCCTTGGCCACCTTGAAAAGTCCTCGATCAAGGGCCACATTGAGGAATTGCAGTCTCCTAAATTTTTTCAAGATGCAAAAGATGAAGAAAAAGATTCTTCTTCTCGAGTATATGATTGGGCTGTGGAACATGGCAGAAAAGGGGTTCCAAATTGGAACATAGCTTCTTACCATTGAGTTGGAAGATGTGTACTTCCTGACTGGCCTCTCAAAGAGAGGGGATCCTGTTGTTTTATCCAGACAGAGAGCACTTCCCATGTCTGTGGATGAGTACTTAGCAAACCATTGTGTCCCAGGATCGAGATTAGTGGGAGGTAGAATTGCAATCAAAGACATCAGGGATCTACCTTTTCGGTCCATTCTATTTTCCATTACGAGTATAGTGGGAAGTACCATCTTGCACTTAGTTTCAATATCACATGTGGCCTATGGTTTACAGTGTCTAGAGCCAACATTGTTTAACTGGAGTGCATGGTTCCTTCAGAATGTGAAGGAGCAGATTACAAGATGCAGAGCAGGGCAACAGAAGCAGTTTGGATACAGTTCATTCTTGGTTTAGTTCTTCTTAGAATTCATTCCTCGGATGCAACCTCATATTGCATTAGAAGTATGGCTAGTGGGAGAACTGCGTATGGAGTGATGGACTAGCCTATCTCCGAGACTAGGCTCAGAATCAGAGTTCAAGTTCACCAGTGATTTCTTTGCTTGGCTGAGATGTCAATTGATTGTGATAGAAGACTGCCCATACGTCAGAGTGGATTTCTGAGGAATCATGGAATTGGTTCTTACATAAGGGGAGGACTAGGACATGTCAAGTGAGAAACCAAAATGATCTTGTCAAGTGTTTTTTTTTTTAAACTTATATTATTTTTTTGGGTACATAGAAGAGTTTCTAACAGATGTATTGTTTCATCATGCAGACAAGGGAGTAACAAATCTAACAGAGATACCATCACTGGAGCATCGCAGGGATGCTCAGATAGTGGTAGATCAAGGGGTAGCAGTAGGAGGTCTCCAGGAGGTTGAAAGAAACCTTCAATGCCTCACGATGGGTATCCCTCCTTTTAGGAGGTAGGAAGTGCCACTACATCTATAGAGACAAACCGTGGGAGTGTCTGAGAGTATTAACTCTTTACTGAGGCGAGTATACCACAGAGTGATATGCTACTCAGAGTACAATGTGATGCAGGAAGATTAGGGTTTTCCTGATGATTGTATAGTCTATATGACGAAGTTTATGGTTGTGAGGACCCAATATGTTTCCCTTCTATGTACTTTTTGATGTAACCAAACGTTTTCATCATACAATATATATATATATATATATATATATATATATATATATATATATATATATATATATTCAAGTTTTTACAGTGCCAAATGATGTTTTTAATGTGATGTATTTTAATTGGCATGTGATTTATGATTTACTTCTTTTATGAAACCTTATCTATGTGCGAGATACTGATCCATGATGTAATTGGCTAACGAATCTGAAATGGTATTGAGTTCTCTTGGTATGTGTCTGTATTTGATAAAATCAAACATTCGTTCAAGACAACAAATTCGTAAGTGGAGATGTAGTAGGATAGGATTTCTAATAGCATAGATTCGATTAAGTTGACAAACCATGAGTTGAGAGTCTATGTTAATGATCATACACGAAAAACTTAGGGAGGAGGCTTCGGTTAAAAGTCCGATGAAAACATGATATTATTCCATGTTGTTAGTTGTCGATTCTAAGAAAATACCTCCTAAATTCACCAACTCATCAGAGTGGTAAACAACCCAATCTGCAGAAGCAATGTTCTGGGTGTGTTGACTAGTGCCATCTGCAAACCTGACAAAGATAGGAAAGGAAGATGTCATTTGCGCATGAAAACAAAAGAAACAGTATAAGCAGCTAAGGCAAAAATTTGAGCACGCAGAATAAAAATACACACCAAACTAAAATACAATAGTGTACAAAGCACACATGTTATATGTTCTATGCATAGTACTTCTTAAGGTAAATCCTGTTTCAGGGATTACCTAGGGAGATTCCATTGTATTCAACTAGATCGTAGGCACCTCTTTGTAAAACATGTTTAACAATGTAAGGATCATGCCATAAAGGTTCAAACTTACATGTCCCTAACTTATCATGAGCCTATTCATAAATGAGTACTAGGTCTCCTCCTACAAAAGTATGAGGGTGGATGGATTTGTCATATTGATTTTTGATTCTCTTTTGATACATATCATTAACAAGAGAGGCATCACGACGTGTTTCATCCAACCTGGTCAGGTGTAAGAAGCGTTCTTCTTCAACAAAAGTATGAGGCAAGAGTTCTACTTTGAGTTTCAACAAGGAAATTTCTCACTCGATCGGTAAAACAACTTCTATGTCATATACTAACTGGAAAAGAGTGAATCCACTAGTAGTTTTCACTGAGGTATGATAAGCCCAGAAGGCGGAGAAAAGTTGTAGATGCCAATATGTCTTGTTTTCCCCTACCATAGGTTGAATCATGTTTTTAAGGACCTTGTTGATGGCATCAACTTGTCCATTTTCTTGAGGATAGTATGGGGATGAGTTCTCATGGCGAAAAACCCGACTTGGCATGAAAATCACTCATCATCTAGTTTTGAAAGTGTAAACCATGATCAATGACAATGTATTATGGAATAATAAAGTGAGTGATGATGTGGTTGAATAAGAAAAGAGTTGTAGTATGGCCATCATTCAGAAAGGTAGGCATAGCCTCGGCCCATTTTTTGAAGTAATCAACGACGACGATGATGTAACCATGCCCCTCGACTGAGGTAGGCTTACACTGCATGAAATCAATGCCCCATTTGGCAAAGGGGTCGATGGAAATAATGGGATGCAATGGAGCAGGGTGGGTGTGTGCCTTTTTTTGAAAAACACGGTAGGGTGCGCATTTTTTGACTTCCTCAATACAATCTTTGAAAATAGAGGGCCAAAAGTAGCTCGCACGTAAGAGTTTTTGAGTTGTAGTCATCCTAGAAAGATGACCGCCACAAGCTCTAAGGTGACAGTCATTAAGAACGTGTTCAACCTCTTCATGATTCAAACATCGTCATAGGATAGTATCAATACCATAGTGACACAAAGTGCCACCGACAATAAGGTAGTGACGAGAATGATGGTGAATACAACAACGCTATTCACGAGAAATATTGGGATGAAAATGTTGGGTCTGGAGATAAAGAAGGATATATCCATACCAAGGATCGGATGTGCTAATGAGAAACAAAGTTTCATCAGGGAGAGAATCTCTGGGCTAAGTATCTTCATCAGCATGGGGAAGGTCGCGGATAAGCTTCGCAAACACCAAGGATTTTTTAGCTTTGGACTTAGCAAATTCAAGATCGAATTCCTGAAGGATGACAATCCATTTGGAATATTTTCCCCCAAGAACTTGACGTGTCAGAATGTGATACATGGGGTTAGAGTCCATGATAACTATGGTGGTGTGTAGCAAAATGTAATGATGGAATCTCTGGACAATGATGATGGCAGCCAGAGCCAACTTTTCAACATAAGAATATTAGAGCTCGGGACCAGATAGACTTTTGCTCAAATAATATATCATGTGTTCCTCAACGTTAGGGTCCTCTTGAACCAACACCATGGTAATAGTGGAAGTAGAGGCTGCTAAGTAAAGGATATAGTCCTTCTTGTAATTTACAGGATGTAATAGAGGTGCATTGGTCAATGCATGCTTAAGAGAAGTAAAAGATCGTTGAGTAGTGTCATCCCAGATGAAAGGGGTGTCTTTCTGCATCAATCACATAAATAATTTGGTAATATCATCGTAGTTACAAATTAAACGGTGAAGAAAGTTTTCTTTACCCTGCAAACTTTGGAGTTGTGTCAAATTATTGGGTGGAGTTAAAGCAAGGATAGCCTTAATTTTTAACTGATCCACCTGAATCTCGTCCTTGGAAACAACGAAGATGAGCATTCGACCGGATTTGACAACAAAGATACACTTATGTGGGTTCAAACAAATGTGGTAGAACTGTCATCGAAGAAAAATAGCCTGTAGATGACCAAAATGGTCTGATCGACTGGGTGAATGGGCAAGTAAATCGTCGATGTAAGGTTCCGCAATATGTTTGATATCGTGGAAAGCATATGAAATGGCCCACTGGAATGTAGCACCAACATTTTTTAGTCCAAATGGTAGTTTCAGATAGGCGAAAGTTTCTCATGGGTAGATGAAGGTTGTCTTATGCTGATAAATAGGTAAAATGTCAATCTGGTTGTATCCTGAGAAACCATCCATGAAAGAGAAAATCACACTACCTGCACAATTATCAATGATCTAGTCGATGAAGGGTGTAGGGTAGTTGTCTTTCAGAAAATCCTTATTAAGGTCCCTATAATCAACGCAGACACGAATGGTCCCTTGCTTCTTAGTGACCAGAAAAAAATTTGAAACCCATTCCGTCAAAGGGAAAGGATAGATGAAACCAAATTTCAATAATTTCTCAACTTCTTCCTTAATAGCCGCAATCTTCTTAGGATGGACCGGGCAAATTTTCTGTCGAACAGGTTTTACACAGGGTAAGTTTTGATCTCATGCACAATGATCGAAGGATTGGTCCTTGGCATTTCTTCGTAGCTCCAAGCGAATACATCGCAAAATTCTTTAAATAAAGTGGTATAAGAAACCACTTCCTCAGGCGAACAATTAGCACCGAGATTACTATTTTCCACAGCACCTTCCTTGATCTAAATGTCAATAACGACCATAGAGGTAATGTTGCCTAAATTCCCCTCAAAAAGAGTATCTTGTGTAAGTATGGGAGATTGTGGAAAGTCGACAACATCGGGGGGGAAGATAGAGTGTATATATTCCTGTATTTATTCAAGAGGTGGAAGAAAAAGAGGATCGATGATGGTTATCATCTCAAGGTACGTCGTCAATTCTAAGCATTTCCATGATAGATTCGTTGGATGGAAAGATTTGAGAAATGTAGTTAAAAGAAGACGTCAAGGAATTTAACCGAGATGGCATCGAGTAGGTGTCGGGTTCCAAGAGATGTTGGTCATTCGAAGAGGGAGAGGCTGATTGAATAGAAACATATGAAGACTCGGTTGGACTAAGTGGCATGGTGTCACCTAGTGCATCGAACACTAGAGGACTAGGTACAATCCAGGGATCCGATGATTCCAAAGACTGATAAGTCGTAGTCAAAATCATATTGACTGTGGAAATATGATGCATGGTAGGAGGAAGTGGTGCAGGGAAGGTACCCATAAGGGTGGAATATTTTAACAATCCTACACCAACACTTTCATACGTGATCTTGTGATCTCCCAAGAATGGAATATTGTTGTTAGCGGGAACAGGAGAGTCGAGTGTACAAAAATCTAACTGATCGACATTGACAATTTTTCCCTGATGAGGAATTGGTACACATCGAAACACCGACAAAGAAACGAAATTCATAGAATAAAACCAACTTCTTCCAAGTAATATTTTGTAATCGAGGGGAGCATCGACCACCTCGACGTCAACATAGATGGTTTTTTCGCCCAACTGGACAGATAGGGACTACAAAAGGCCATGGGGATGAAAACCTCACCCATCGAATGCGTGCAACATCGTTGGGTATTTTTTAAGTGTGGGTGATTTTAAACCTTTCCAACATTCTAAAGGAATGATACAAGTAAAGGCTCCCTCATCCAAGATAGTTCGGTGAATTTGTTGATTGTGAACAACAACATCAATTTGGAAAGAATGTTGGTGGGAGAGTCGAGATGTAAAATTATCTAGGTTAATTGGACGAATCAGGATCAAAAGTGGCAATAGCAGCCAAGAGCATTCTACGTTGACTGGGGCAGTGTTGTAGAACTTCTAATGCAGACACAACACACAATGCTTGAGCCAAATTTTCAACAATGTTGTAGTTCTAGGCGGCACGTGAACTAGGATTAAAGGTAGATTTACAGATAGTTCTCTTAGGAGGGAGTAATATAGAGTCGAACGTAGGTTTCTCAATCTAAATTGAACAAGACGGAGGACTAATAGATGGAGGACTAACGGAGGATGGTGATGGATCCAGTAAAGTACCGTTAGTGGCCTGTCCTTTGTCAGGTTTAGCTGGCATGTCATAGGTCATAGAGCAGGTGGTTAAATTAATCCCATTAAAAAGATAAATATGTGCACTTGTCAAGGGTTCATCATAAGAAGGGTGGTTGGAACTACCCCCTGGAGAGGGGGTTTGAGAAACCATAGATTGTTGTTGAGGAAAAGGATGAGTAATCACGATGGGTTGGGAATTCCCCTTGAAACATTTGGGCACTTCATCGTGATGTGGATAGTATTGAGTGTAGTGATCATCACCACAAATAAGACATGGGAATTTCGGCTTCTGCTATGGTTTCTTTTCGGTAGAAGGTGGTGGGTTTTGAGATTTCAGTTTTTCATTGTTATTATTCTTCTTGGGTTTGTTCTTTGTCTTCTTCTTACCTCTGGATTGTTGTGAAGGGGCATATTGAACTGCACTCACCTAAGATATTTTCATTTGGGGGGACGTAGAAGAGGGTGTGGTCAAACTAGGAGTGGATGTCGGAGCATATCGATTTGTCATTCCAGTCGACTGGGAAGTAGATTGGGTTTTGAAGGAGCTTATAATTCCATCTGCATGTGACGTGGATGATGGTTTAGATGGATCGATGTTTGCACGGGTAGAATTTGGGATCAACTCATACAAAGTACCAAATTGGGAATAAACCAAATCTAAGTACTGAGCCCGAGCAATGACCTCTTTCTCTATCACTACACCACCTATGGCGACATCATGAGAAATCGGGGGTAACAATGATTTAGTAAACCATTCCTCCAATAACTGGTTAGGAATGATTTCTTTGATCAACATTCGTTGTCATCTCCACTCATGAATATGGTCAGAGATATGCACAGAGTTAGTCTGACGAAGGGATTTCAAGAATTTAGTACCCGTCTCATATTGAATGGGTAGTTGAAAGTGTGTGAGAAAGGACATGGCAAGGGAGTTGAAATCTTGGAAAGAACCACATGGAAGTTTGATATACCACTTGGCTACTAAGCCTTTAAGTGTTCATTGAAAAAGACATAAATGAATAGAATCATCCATTAAGGATTTCGATGAACACGATAAATGGAAATTCATCACAATATTGTTCGAGTAATCTCCATATTTATCGTCAAATTTTGGAATATCGAAAGGTAATTTAGCAAGGATGACTAACCAAAAAGGCTAATGCAATATAGGATCATTAGTTAACAGAGACAAGTCTGGGAGATCCAGAGTCATGAGAAATGGTATTTGTTGGTTAACATGAGGATGATATTGGTGTGGCATACTGACACCATTAGGACTATAATCTGGGTTAGGTGGGTAATTGTATCCAGTAGGTCCTCCTACATGCGGTTGTTGTTGACCAGAATAAATAGGATTCGATGATGGTTGAGAAACATGTGCATATGGAGGATAACTTGATGGGTTCTGAGGGTTTTAATTCGATTGTTGGGTTTTCCCATAAGGGGGATAGACATTTTTTCCATAAGGAGGATAAGGTTGTTGTTGTCCTTAAGGATGTTTCCCCCCAGGGAATAAAGGATTTCCCGAAAAAGGAATCTTCCAAGGATTTGGTGTCACATTTTGTCCATACAATGGGTTAGGGACTCCAGTCTGATATGGCCCCCCAAGATGAGATTGTGTCCCCATTTGAGTTTGAATCCAAAATGGGGGTTTCCCCCCAGTCTGAGGTTGAGTGCCCAGAGGGATCTGGAAACTAGAAGTGAATGAATGATTGGAGACTCGAACCAGATTAGAGAAACCAAGACCAGTTCCTCCAAACAAAGGTGTAGGGATAGAACCTTTAGGTGTAACCTGGGTAGTGTTGGTAATGGAAGGATTCAAAGCTCTGTACCCAATTGGAACTGACGGATTTGGTCTAAATGGTGTTCCAATTGGAGCCTGGGATGGTGTCACATTTCTAGTGGGGATTATAGAAACGTGTGGGACCATAGTGGAATGGGTTATATGGATACTAGGTTCCGAGTGAGAACCAATCAACAATTGGTCTGCAATGGTGATGACATTACTGGTCATACCAGTAAAGTGATTTAAAAATACCGTGTAACTAAAAGATGTCTCGAGCACTTGTGATGCCATAGGTCGATCGGGACTCGCTCCTAGGTTACCATATAGATCGGGGACTGTCAAATGGACAGAACCAAAACTAGAGGTTCCAACAGTATGAGTCGAGGTCCTAAATTATTCACTTTGGAAAAAAGGATCCTCTACTCCATATCCTGTGTTAAGTCTGGTGGGTGCCTCAGTATCCTCAATAACAACAACCTCTCCTGACAAGTTCACCCAAAACAGATGCAGTTCTCACCTAACACTCAAATATGAGTTGATTTGAAAATCCTCCAAAGAATCGAAAACAATTCAAAACTGTTCCAAAGAGTGTGTGCTTCCAACCTCAAATCCTAGTTCATTATGAGCCTCAAGAGGGCCTTCTAAAGAGTTGGGAAGTAAAGGTAGATAACCCTCGGGATCTTCTGGGGGTAACCCTTGCATCCTACGTGAATGACGAAGGCCAATGTTGCTTGAGATAAGTAACAAACAAAAAAATAAATCTATGGCCAACTAACGAAAAGAAACAACATACACTAATCAAATCTAGGAATAAAAAAACAAGCAAACAAAACCTTCTCGCGATGACCGTACTAGTTGGTGATGAAATCCAATGTCACGTGATCAAGTCAAGAAGGGGATAGGATATGAGCGGGTGGAACAATTACAATTTTGACTTTCTTAACAGACTTATGCCTTGGTGCAAGCTTCCACACAGTAATTATGTATTTACCCTCCAAGGAGCCCGAGTGAGTTTGACCAACATCTGTTATAGCTATAGTGAGACTTCCCTTCACTGTTAACTTGTGTAAGAACCTAAATATTATGGATAAAAAGGACACCAACTCATAGTCATCCCTTGGGCGGGTACAGTCGACATTCCATTCCAAACATATGGGTAGGATAACAAGTCTGAAATCCTTCGAGAGAACTGAGGACAACTGGACCGGTAGAAATCCAAAGGACCCCGAACGGATTCAGAATTCATGAAGCACCAAGACCAAATGAAAACAGTTGAACCTCAAGAAGAACCCCTAATATATGATCTGACTACTACAAATGGTTGAACCATGGAGGGATAATCTCTGTAAATCTCTCGAACGCGACCTCGTGCATAACCCCTATGTGAGAGGGGGATCCCAGAAAGCTTATACGACAATTGGATTTGCTCTCCCTATCGCAAGATGCTAGTGTTTTCTTTGAATAATTTGGAGAGTTGTACTCACAACCTAATCAAAAGTGTTAATCCTAGTCTAATGTTGGTGGAAGATTCTAAAAAAAAAATGTTCTAAATCAATTTTAATTAGCATTAATTTTGCAGATGTTCTTTACTCAGGGGTGTATGAAAGTGAAACTTGATGGTATAATGACTCAATTCCCAAAAAATGCATAAGAGATGAAAAAAAATCTTTTCTTTCAATGAATTTATATTTAAGGGAAGGAGAAAAATGTCATTTTCACTGTCAAACACTAAGATGCAGTATCCTCATGCAATTGTTTCTCAATCAAATCCAATATAATGCTAAAATTTTCATAGAATTGTTCTAAGATCCAAAAACCAATCAGAAAAAATATACCCTTTTGTTTATGTGTGAATGATAATCAATTTGATGTGAAGCTTCCTATGTCAATCAGTCTTTAATGTAAATGATATTTAGAAAATCATAAGCGAACTTCACACAAACATAGACACACTCTTGTTGTGATCAAACAAGAAACACAAAGAAAACCAAATTAAAAAAGAGAACCAAAAATCTCAAACAAAAGAGAAATGTTGGAAAATTGACCTCAAAGATCAAATGGAATGGTTCATAGATCTCTAATTTTCCTTACCATAGCTTTCATTTAGTCAGATAAATGAGAAGAAAACAGTAATTTGATTCCAAGTCTTCAAAGGAGAAGAGTGACTCAAAGTAAGGAAAAAATGTCAAAAAATCCAAACAAAAGGTAATCAATTCTCAGGAATCAAGGTGTTGGAGACCCAAACAAGGATACATTGAGGTGATAAGAACTCTAAGTAGATGAAAACATCAAGAAATAGACTTAGGGTCTAAATCCCTATAAGATTTCTAATAGAAAAGGAGAAACGCTCTAGTATCAAGGGAACTAGAGTGTTGCAACGCTCTGTGGAAGCTTGGCAGGGAGCGCCAACGCTATCGTAGCAAAGGCAGGCGAGTGATAGCCTCTCAAATTTCAAAAAAATGCCCAGAAATCCAAAAACTCAAGTAAAATCAAAAATTCAAAGTGTATAGGATGAAGTAAAGAGCCAATCAACACATCCAAGAATCAGAGACATAGTATGAATAAGGTCAAAAAATGAGCAAAGGCTAAAACTAGACCTAGGAAGGAAACCAGAACTGAAAGCTTCGCTCCCAAGTGGAGTTGCCAATTTTTGTTACAGGAGAATCCCCCTGTGGACAAGTGGATTCCCTCTTGGGCTCTAGACTCCTAAGACCAACACAGAAAGGGTGCTAACATTGGTCACTGGAATCCTTTTAAACTTAGCTAAACTAATATATAGAGAAGAGGAAGAAAGGTGTAACTTTTAAATGATGTTCGACCTCGCACAGTCCAAGTTGAGATTTGATCCCCAAGGTCCTTGATAACTCTTGCAAAACAAACAAAGACAAAACAAACTTCATATTCTACTAAGATTAGCCTGAAACCAGATCTATCTAATAGAGACAAGTTCATGTATAACAAACACAACCTTGAAAGAAACAGGCCAAGAACATATGTTTATTAATGAGAGAAACAAAGCATACTTACAGACTTTTGATGAAGGTGCAACAGCCTCTCCCAACTCTCCTTGTCCAACCCTTTGCTCAAATAATCCACACAAAATGATGATGCTTCAAAGATATCTCCCTTATGAGATCATAAGTTTGATGCCTTCAATGTCTCTCCCTTTCACCATGAAGAGGCCTCCTTATATAGGCTTGGAGAGGCCTAACCACTTAAGATATTCTTGGGATAGGTTGAGGATCCTTCTCCTTCAGTTGTGAATCTTCCCTAAGATAGAGCCTTGATCTCATATCCTAATCCAACCAACTTCAGAGATGAGGGGATTCTTCCCTGATTGTCCTCAACAGTCCAAAATTCGCTCAAAAAGGCTAGTGCTCCCTCAGAATGGGGCACATAGTGTTGCAACGCTCCCCCAAAAGAGGGTATAGAGCATTGGCACTCCTTGACAGTGTATAGGGGAGCATTGCCTTCCAAAAATGATTTTTGAATGGTTTTTTCCATGGCAAAAGACTTGTACTCTTTCTCAAATGATTTCTCTTCTTCAAAACCAGTATTTTGAGGTGTCTTTTAAGTGTTCTTGTTAATGTTGTCCAAGACATGACATAAGCAAGATGACAGTATGATTTTTGCGACACTTGCGGCCAAAATGCGACACTTGCGACATTGGTAATGACAACACTAGGCCATCATTGTAATGAGTAATTTTGATGTGTAACAACTCCACTCGCTCAATTGAAAAATTGTCTAACATGCTTCTGGAACTTGCCTACAATCCACATAGCATTCTAGAATCAAGCAAATCTTAATTGCCTTGTCAACTTGCCTTTTGTCAGCTCCACATTCCCATGTGCTACTAGCATTGATCATTGGAGAATATTTATGATGATTCATTTCTTTATTATGGCGTTCATCTTCTTGATTTCCAATGCAACTGTCAAAAATCTGGACCAGCATGTGCTTAGTAGACTTTGAGCTTGGTGTGTAGTATCAAAACTAGTTCTAGCATGCACTTCTTGTCATTCTTCACGCATTAGTTTAGATGTGAGAAAAACTTGGAATGAGAATGCACAAATTCATTTTTGTGCACGAGAAAAATGAACCCAAAACTTTCGGTGCCAACAT
>ML778188.1:1951627-1977778 GCA_009831015.1 Picea engelmannii
TGAAAATTTCAAGATCTACAAGGAAATGGTTGAAAATGAGATGGATTCAAGAATCAAATACTTAAGATCGGATAATGGAGGAGAATTCACCTCAAAGGAATTTATGGACTACTGCAACAATCATGGAATAAAAAGACAATTCTTCGTCACTAGGACACCTCAACACAATGGAGTTGTTGAAAGAAAGAACGAGACAGTACAAGAAATGGCTCGAACAATGATAATGGATTCAAAGTTGACAGATATTTTTTGGACACAGACAGTGAATACAACAGTTCACATTCAAAACAGAGTAATACTCAGAAACAACACTAATAAAAATCCCTAAGAGCTATGGAAAGGAAGACTAGCAAATGTGAAGCACTTCAGAGTTTTTGGAAGCAAATGCTACATCAAAAGAGAAGATGACAGAATGTGAAAGTTTGACTCTTGTGTGGACAAAGGAATACTTGTTGATTAATCAAGTACAAGGAAATCATACAAGTGTTACAATCTAAGATTAAACAAAGTTGTGGAAAGCATAAATGTAACAATTGATGAAACAGGCAGACTAGAATCAAAGGAAGAAGAAAATAAATCAATGAAACAGGCATACCAGAATCAAAGGAAGAAGAAAATAAATCAATGAAACAAATTTTTGAAGAAGAAGATGAAAAAGAAGAAGAAGAGGAAGATGAAGAGAATCCGACAGAAGTAGAAGAGCAAGTTCAACAAGTATCTCCAAAGACACCTAGCAAACAAGTACAGAAGAATCATCCTTCAGATCAAATTATTGGAAACAAAGATCCAGGAGTTGAGACTAGAAGAAAACTACATTCACCAGAACAAACACACCTAGCACTCTTATCTACAATTGAACCAAACTGTTTTGAAGAAGCCAACAAAGATGAATTTTGGAATAAGGCCATGGAGGAAGAATTGGATCAAATAGACAAAAATCACACTTGGGAATTGGTTCCAAGACCAAAGAATAAGAATGTGATCGGCACAAAATGGGTTTTTAGGAATAAATTGAATGAAGATGGACAGGTTACAAGCAACAAAGCTAGATTGGTATGTAAAGGATATGCACAGATTGAAGGAATCGACTTTGAAGATACATTTTCCCCAGTTGCCAGAATGGAAGCAATCTATTTGCTTTTAGCTTATGCATGCTCCAAAAATGTTAAAGTATATTAGATGGATGTAAAATCATCTTTTCTGAATGGGGAACTTGAAGAATAAGTCTACATCGAACAACCAGAAGGATTTCAATTGTCAGAGAACACAAACTATGTGTGTAAATTAAAGAAGGCCTTGTATGGTCTAAAACAGGCTCCTAGAGCATGGTACTCTAAACTGGATAAGTATCTACAGCAGGCAGGGTTCAGAAAAGGAAGTGCAGACAACAACCTCTACATCAAGGTAAGTCAAGGTAATATTTTATTAATTAAAGTTTATATTGATGATATTATTTTTGGTAGTGATGATGATAGGTTAAGCCAAAAATTTGCAAAAGACATGTAGAATGAATTTGAAATGTCATTACTTGGAGAACTATCCTTCTTTCTAGGACTTCAGATAAGTCAAAGAAACCAAGGAATTTTTATTTCTCAAACCAAGTATATAAGAGAAATGATAAAGAGGTTCGGAATGGAAGATTGCAAACCAGTTGTAAGTTGAGCAAAGATGATGATTCAAAGTCTATAGATCAGAGGCAATATAGGTCAATGATTGGAAGCCTACTATATGTGATAGCATCTAGACCATATGTAAAGAAGACAGTTGGAAAGGTGACATGATTTCAAGCAGCACCAAAAGAATCACATGTATTAGCAGTAAAGAGGATCTTCAGATATCTCAAAGGAATAGAAGAGTTTGGATTATGGTATCCAAAAGGAAGAGATCTATCACTTATTGCCTACACAGATGCAAATTGGGAAAGTTGTATTGATGATCGATGAAGCACCAATGGAGCAGCGTTCTACTTAGGTGAGTGTTTGGTATCATGGCTAAGAAAGAAACAATCACTGGTATCTCTATCTATAGTCGAGGCAAAGTATATTGCAGTAGCAGGATGTTGTACACAGGTTCTTTAGATGAAACAAACCTTGACAGATATACAGGTTGAGTATGATGAGCCCATTCCAATATATTGTGATAATACAAGTGCCATCAATATCTCAAAAAACCTGGTGATGCACTCCAAGACGAAGCACATTCCAATTAAGTATCACTTTCTACGGTAACAAATTGCAGAAAAGATCATCAGAGTTGAGTATGTGGGCACAAAAGAACAAGTGGTAGACATATTTACAAAACCACTTCCATGGGAAGCCTTTGAACATATTCGCCAAAGACTTGGAGATATTTCTACTCCAAAAATGAATTCTTTTTGAATGCTTATCTTATATGTCTTAGATGTACATGAGGAAGCACCATAAGAGGACAGTCTGTCAGGGGGAGCAACCCCGGATGGAAATATACCTTTTCCATTGATGACAAAGGGGGAGAGATTTATCATATGTAGAGGACAGAGGCATGGTTCCAGGGGGAGCAGATTTATTAGATGCAGAGGATAGAGGCATAGTTCTAGGGGGATCACATTTATCATATGCAGAGGACAAAGGCATGGTTCCAGGGGGAGCATGAGTGATATGATTTCAGTATTGCATCAGAGTGTTTCCATCAATGCCAAAGGGGGAGATTGTTGATTAAGGTTGGTTGTCATTGATGTCAACCCTTTTTGAAAGCCTTGTAGCACAAAGTTTTAGGTAATGGACCCAATATTGTTTGATGTAAATATGACTCATTATTGTTTTTTCATGGTTGATAAGAAATAAATATGGATGAACTCCAAAGTGGTCCCCTTATGGTGAAATCCCTCATGGGAAGACACTTTGTGGAGTAAGAGAACCCATGCTTAATTGTGGAATAATGAAATGAAGGAAAGTGAATTTATCAGGGAAAATATACTAGATGAATAGTGCTTTTCATGTCATTTCCAATGGTACTTGGAACGTCACATAATTCCTCATGGTCAGAGAGTTATGGCCATGAGAAGTTGGAGACCCCAGGTTTGGGTAATGGACCCAAGTTTGTTTGATGGGTAACAGTATGAGTTATTATATATTTTCAGATAACACTATTCTATATGGATAGTACATGTTATTCCATTTCTGGTGGTATGTAGAACGTCATATAACTCCTCACGGTTTGATATTTATGGCCTTATGAAGTTGGAGGACCCTCATATGTCATCTAGAAGCCCCAAAAGGTCAAAGTAGTCAAAGTGGTGTAAGAGATTTTAAAAGGTAAATAATAAAGTGAAGTGATGAGTGTATTATAATTCAAAGTGAACACAAAATAAATTATTTCAATAATAAATTTAATGGAGAAATTAGAAGTGGACCCAACCCTAAAATAAGGAAAGTGGGTCAAGTGACCTAGGAGATGTTTTTAAGGAAGCTACTTGGAGAGTATAAATAAGAGGCAAGGCTCTATCATTTGAATCACACTTGAGCATATTTAATATCTATATGTGTCTTAGGTAACCAAGGATATTTAAACTGGAATTCTGAGTGAAGGTGAATAAAAGAAGGCCGAAATGCAAGAAAGGATAAATTCTTTTGATGATGCTTTCTAAGGTATGTTATTTACAGGTCATCTCACCATTTTCGCTATAAATTTTTTTATATAATGATTCAGACCGTGAAATTGCTATGCAAGTGAGAAAATATATCTAAGTATCTGTAAAAAATATTCATCTTGTGGTTCGTTTTCTTTTTGGAGTTACACTCCATGGAAGATAGGGTTTGTGGCGAGTCCTTAAACTAGTCAAAATCAGGTGTTTCGGGTAAAAATGTCATAACTTCTTCGTAAAAGATCCAAATTCAATGATACCAAGTGTGTTGATTAGGGTACAGTTTTTAGTATGTTGTATAACAGTTTTAGATCATTTCATCAAATATTTTGTGCGGTGCACACTCTACAAGGTCGCTCTCTAGAATAAGCCAGAATTCAACAAGGTATGCCATTGTTTCTATAACTCCTTTTCTAAGAGGTTCCAAGTAGTGACACTTGGAGGAATTACATAAAACACACTGAATAACATTGTGTATCAGTTTCATATCTTTATACATTACAGGTTCAAAGTTATGATTACGTCAAGTTAGGGTTGTTGACTAATCCAAAACTAGGCATGTGAGACTAAAGAAAAGTTTGATGAAAATACTAATCTCTTGTTTTTAAAGTTAAGGAAGGTTT
The DNA here is from genome assembly GCA_009831015.1 of Picea engelmannii. Taxonomy (NCBI): domain Eukaryota; kingdom Viridiplantae; phylum Streptophyta; class Pinopsida; order Pinales; family Pinaceae; genus Picea; species Picea engelmannii. Next base: position 1,955,873 of record ML778188.1, read on the forward strand.
GCAGGAATCTGATCATATACACCAAGTCTATTACAGATCTATAAATCAGATTTGGATGATGAAATTGATGAGGGATTTTGGTTGTGGTACATGTTGAGTACATGGTTGAGACAAGTAGTTGATGAGTTGACGCACCTACATAAGGTGTATAGTTGATGATGTTGGTACATATTGATGATTCATAGTTGATGAGTAGTTGACACATGATTGGTACATACTTGGTGCATGGTTGATGCATTTGTTTATGGTACATGTTGGTTACAAGTTGAGGTACAGGTTGATGGATGGTTGATGCATGGTTTAGATTTATTGGTACAGGTTTACAGCGGTATATCTTACAGTGATAGTGTGACAGTGGTTTCATCATGCTACTTATACTTTAGGGTGGTAGGACGAGACAAGAGCAGGTGGTTCTAGCCACCTTCCAGTTGTAGCCAGAGAACATTGGGGGTTGTAGCCTCCTTCTGGTTGTAGCTAGAGAATTGGGGAGTTGGAGCTTCCCTCAGGTTGTAGCCTGAGAAACTAAGGGGTTGGAGCCTCCTTCCAATTGCAGTTGGAAGAAAAAGGAAGTTGGTGCTTCCAATGAATGTAATTCTTCAAGACATATAAGAAAAAACGTTTCGTGGTTTTCTCCCGATTTGGGTTTCCACGTAAAGCATTGGTGTACTGTGTATGTGTGTGATTGTTTATTTTTAAATTCTCATTATTGGATAATAATTCTACATTGATATAACATTTGAAGAAAAAGGATTATAATTACGCTATTACCGATTCACCCCCCCTCTCAATAATCCAACAAAAGGCACGGGTAAGGGACCCGAGTCTGTTTGAGGTATAAAGGCATAAATATAATTGAATTTATAGGTAATACTATTCTATATGGATATTATATGTCATGCAATTTCCGGTGATATGTGGAACGTCACATAACTCCTCACAATTAGAGAGTTATGGCCATATGAAGTTGGAGAACCCTCATGAGTTATCTAGAAGCCCCTAGAAGGTCAAAGAAGACAATTATTCTAGAAGCTCGTAGAAGAAGTGTACTAGTCAAATTGATGGTAACTAGGAGTTAATCATGGGTATAGTTGTTTCATTAAGAAAATAATTAGAAATAAATTAGTTGCAACAAGAAGTTGTGAGTTTGGTAATTATGGTAAAGTAGTTGTGATGAGAAGATTGAATAGTCAAAGTGGTTGACCAATAAATAAATTAAATAATAAAGTGGTTGCAATAAGAAGTTATTTAAGGGCAAATAAGTTATGAATTGACTAATTATAAAAAATTTAGTTGCAACAAGAAGTTGTGAGTAAACATAAATTATTCAAATAATAAAGTAGTCAAAGTGGTTGCAAAGAGAAATTATTTAAATAATAAAGTGGTTGCAACAAGAAGTGGCGAGTTTACTATTTATGGATAAGTTAAAGTGGTTGCAAAATAAATAAATAAAATAATAAGGCTAGTTGCAACTAGGAGTTGAGAACTTACTATTTGTAGAAAGTGGTTAAGTGGGAAAAAAATGATACTTCTAGAGGAAGCTACTTGGAGAGTATAAATAAGAGAGAAAGGGTCTCSCATTAGCACCTATTGAATATCATTGGATATCTATTTTTTGAAAGGTTATTTGGGAAGGTATTATTGATAGAGAAAAAGTGCGGCAGAAAAAGTGCGGCAGGAAAAGTGCAGAAAAATCACTGCAGGAAAAGTGTAGCAGAAAAAATGTGGTAGAAAAATCAGGGCAGGAAAAGTGCAACAGGAAAATCACGACAGGAAAAGTGCAGTAGAAAAAGTGTGGCAAGAAAAGTGAGGCAGAAAAAATGTGGCAAAAAAATCGTGGCAGAAAAGTTACAGAAGAAAAACCTCGACAGCAGAACGCTACAAGAAGAAAAATGAATGGTTTTTATATGTGTAGTGTTGAATATATGAATCTAGTTGAGGGTTTGCCTTGTAAATTTGTTGGATGCCCTCTTGGAAGTTTAGGGCTTGTTGTAGAGTTGATTTGAGGCAGATCTACTGAAGTTTAGTATTGGTTTATGTTTGAGGGCTTTTGGTTGAGGTATGTTGTTGAAGTTATTGGTACAGATAGAGGTTGTATAACAATGAGGTTGTGGCACATGGTTGATGTGAGGATTTATGGTATTTCATTTATGGAGAGTGTGGTGCATTGCTAGAGGTATCTTGTTTGTTATCTTGGTGTATGTTATTGGTATATGGTAGAGGTATATGATTGGGCACATGGATGAGATACATACTTGAAGTACATTGTGATCTTAATACATCTTGTTGAGGCATAGTTTGGTTTTTTGTTGATACATGATTGGTACATGTTGTTGGTTATCTTTGTATAGTGTTGATGTACATAGTTGTTGTACATGATTGATGTGCATTGTTGGAACATGGTTTGAGTGATATTCTTATGATTTTGGATATGTGATCTATGTTATTAGATCTGATATATTGAAGAGAATATTGGTACATGCAAGGCACGAGTACATGTTGGTTGCATTACAGTGGCACGGGTTGATTACAGGTCAGTGGCACAGATGGGTATAGGTTTACAACAATATATCTCACAATGACAGTGTGGCAATGGTTCCATCATTCTACTTAAATTTCAGGGCGGTTGGATGGGGCAAGGATAGGTGGTTGTATCCACCTTTCGATTGTAGCCAGAGAACATAGGGGGTTGTGGCCTCCTTCTGGTTGTAGCCAAAGAATTGGGGAGTTGGAGCTCCCCTTAGGTTATAGCCTGAGAAACTAGGGGGTTGGAGCCTCCTTCCAGTGTTAGCTAGAGAATTGGAATTTGATGCTTCCTTGAATGTAATTATTGACATATAATAAAATAACTATGTCATTTTATCCTACATTGGGTTTACATGTAAATATTGGTGTACTGTGCATTGTGTGAATGTGTTTGTTATTGTTTATTACGCAATGATGAATGTTAATTCTTATGATACAATAATATATTGATGATGAGCAGATGAACATGGTTGAATAAGTAAAAGAATATATATTGTGGTTTAAAGGATTAATAATTGGTATAATTGTTCATTATTGATTCACCCCCCTCTCAGTAATCCAACATCCTCAATCTATTTTGAATGAAATTTTGTGTTTTTTTCATAATACCATCCTCTATATCAACACCTAGTGTTATTATTTCTCTTCTATCTTTAGGACTTTCACTATAATACTCAGAGATAACGATGGCTTCTTGAACATCATCAACAACAATTGATTTATTCCTCTTATGATTTAAATGGGTTTCATTTAAATCAACAATTTTTTCATAATCAATAGGAATGAACTCGTCATTGATCATCGCTCTTTTGCGTTTATCTTGTTTATTCTTTTTGTGAGAATGAGTTATAACCTCAATGTGACTAATCTCAACAAAATCTTCATTTGGATTTTCCTCATTTTCAAATGTATCCCTTTTAGGATTTCTAGAATGGGGACTTTTCTTTCTTCTTTCATGTTCTTCTCTGTCTACTCTTGCAACTTTAGCCTCCATTACTTTTTGTTTATTTTTCTTTCTTTCTTGTGTCTTTTCAATATGAAAAGCGTTGATGACATTCATGATATTATTCTCTGTAGAGTAAATCTCCACCAACATATGTGAAAGTCATTCAACAGAATTATGTAAAAATAAAATATAACATTTTTAGGTTAAATAAAATCAAAAAAATTACCATGATACTAAAAATAATAAATGATACAAAAATAAAAATAAAAATAAACTTACATTTCCTTTCTTAATGTCATCAATGATGGATGCATATAATTTTGTAAAACATTCATTCTTTTTATAATTGCTCAATTTGAAACAATATCTAATCTTGATATAAGTTTTTCCTTGTTTGACGGGTGCATAAACAATATATGTGGCTAGCACCAAACATATATCTCGTAACAAGCCAAGTGCCTGATAATTTTCTTGCACATGTTCTAATTTGGCACAATAAAAATATATATGATCTCCAATGTTGCTTTACTTGTCCTTAACAAACCAAGAATATTCTAGTTTTTTTCACCTTCCACAGATTTCCACTCTTTAACATTCTTCATTTCCCTTGACAATTCAGGAATTGTGCTATCAATTTGTTGCCTAACATTCATGGAGGTTCCAGTTGCAATTTTGGATGCCATTATTGCAGGCCTTGGTCCAGATATATTCATAGATAGTCTCTTTCCTGCCATTTTTCCTATAGGAAAAAAAAATTAGGCCTTTTACATTATAATAACCTAAAAACAAATATTGAAAATAAGAGCTAGAAGTTAAAAAACAATTAAAAACATTTTGAACCATGGAGTTATTGGGCCAATGTCGGGACCAAGCCTTGGCATCCGGGGCCTAAGGTGATGTCCGACATCACCCCAACTCGACCAACCCCACGGTTTATCCCTGGGCACAACCAAGGCTTAGCTATGGGGTTGGTCGGGGACCATGACTTGGCCGCGGGGGGCCAGCCCCGTGGCCAAGCCATGGGCATGCCCATGTATTGGCCACAAGGCTGGATGGGCTGGGGCGATGTCAAGCATGGCCCCAACCTCCACCACAGTCAAGGAACGGTCGCGTGGGGCCACATGATTGTGCCTTGGATGTAGTGGGGGTCCAAAACCCCCATGACCAAGGTACGAACCCATGGGACCATGCCTTGGCCATGGGGATCAACCCATCCCCCACAACCAAGCCCCAAGCATCACCTCGAGTGCCCTCGTAGGCCAAATCATGGTATTGCGTGGGAGGGGCATTTTTCCCAGTAACCACCATGGGCTAAAATTAAAAAATTTAAGTAAAAAACAATAAAAAGCATAAATTTTTCTACAAAACCATACCAAAATTTTCCTTTTTTTTTTTCCGTAAAATCTTAAGAATTTTGTTAAAATTTCTTTGAAAGAAGTCTCAATTTAGGGTTTTTATAATTTCCGCATGAAAATTCTTATGTGATTCAAAGACGATCTTATAAATGTTGTTTTGGTAAATGGTAAGAATTTAAAAAATAACTAACCTCTTAAATGCTAGATTCTCCTCGAATGTCTTCTCAATGTTTCTCCCTTATAGATTACTCCAAATTATTTAACGAATACTGGCCAAGATTTCCCACAATGTAAAAAGACAAAACAAGATTGTGTATATATAACACAGATGATATAAATTACTGTTAGTATAACGAATGTGGGATGAATAAAAATGAAGAAGATTGTCTACATATATACCTAAAATTATATGGATTGTCACTATGTTTAATGAATGTGGGATACATAAACAGACATGAGAAATATTGTAATTAACAAGTAAATAATGAAATAAAATAAAAAAGTTGTTTTTAATTTTGAAGGGAAAATAATAAAGGGAAATTTTTAGGGGGAAATTTTGGAGGAAAAAATTTGAGGGGGAAATTTTGGGGAATATTTTGGGGGGGGATTTTGAGGAATATTTTGGGGGCGGAATTTTGGAGGGATTTTTTTTTTTGGGGGGGGGAGGGGGTGGCGGATTTTAGAGGAAAAAATCATTTTGCAAGTTATAAGATTGTCTTGGGAGAGTGAGAATTTGTATCATTCTATGTTCTTAGTGAGAAGTGATGGCTTCGTCAGATAAAGAAGATTTTATTTCTGAGGCAACAACAAATTGTTCGCATACCTCTTATGTTGGGATTATCAAATGCGATGGGAATGCTTGTAATGCAAATGAGACATTGTATTTTTCAGCTAGTCGAAAGTTTGATCATAGTGCAAGCAATTGTATTCATCATGTTCCTCATGAAAGTCCTAAATCAGAGGACTTTGAAGGCACCGATGATAAAGAGAGGGAATATGATGGTGATCAATCTATTCATCAATTTAATAGTAATGAAAATAATCAAACTGTAGGTCGAAGTGGATATTATGATCAACATTTAAATGATTGGGATGATAATTTTCCTCCAAGTGAGGATTTTCAAGGTATCGATGATGATTTCCAAAGAACCAATGAATATGATGAAGAATTTCCCTCAAGTGGAAATTTTAAAAGCAATGAAGATGATTATGAAAATGGTGGACACTCTTTCTCGAGTGGGGAATTTAAATACAACAATGTTGGTGATGATGAATTTCCTCCAAGTGAGGATTTTGAAGGTACCGATGAAAATTTTCCTCCAAGTGAGGATTTCTAAGGCATGAATGAGGATGATGAAGAATCCCCCCCAAGTGGGGATTTTAAAAGTAGTGATGACAATTATGGCAATGGTGGATAGTCTTTCCCGAATGAGGAATTTAATGGAAGCAATGTTGGTGATGATGATTTTCCTCCAAGTGAGGATTTTAAAGGTACCAATGAGGATGATAAAGATTTTCCTCCAAGTGAGGATTTTCAAGATAGTAATGAGGATGATGAAGAATTTCCCTCAAGTGGGGGTTTTCAACGTAGCGAAGATGATTATGCCATTGGTGGACACTCTTTTCGGAGTGAGAAATTAAAAGGAAACAATGTTCATGATGATGAATTTCCTCAAAGTGAGGATTTTCAAGATACTGATGAAGATTTTCAAGGCACTAAGGAGGATGATGAAAACTTTCCCTCAAGTGGGGATTTTGAAAGCAGTGAAGATGCTTATGTCAATGGTGGACACAATGTTGATGATGATTTCCCTCCAAATGAGGATTTTCAAGGTACCGATGACAATGATGAAATTGTTTCTCTAAGTGAGAATCTTAATGGAATTGATAGTCTTATGGGTGATGATGATTTTCCTTCAAGTGAATATTTTCATGGAAGATCCAATGACATTGGTGAGGATGGTAATCATTCTTTTAGTGATTTTGATATTCCTCTCATCAACGAGATTATCAATGAAGATGATGGACCTAGGAATGAAAATCATGTTCTCAATCATTCAATTGCAACAAATCAAGGTGATCGACATTCTCTTGTTCATTCTCCTAACAATGTTTTGCTTGATATTCATTCTCGTAATGAGGAAAATCTTTCTAGTGAGGATGATGAAATAATGGAGACATTGCAAAGAAACATTATGTCTAGGACCAAGACTAGACCTTTTTATATCAATCCAAATCATTCTAGTTATACAAGATCTAGGAAAGAATTTCTCACCAAATCAATTTCCATAAGTGAATTGATTTCGAGTGAATGTTGTCAAAAGGATTGTTTGAAAATCATGGACTACATGTATGCCTTGAATAAAAGGAAGACATATTTGTCAATGAATAAGAGCATGCAAAATTCATATTTGATAGGGTACATGATATACACCAAGATAGGATATGGTTATCACATTGGGAATATTTTACTTTAAAGAAAGAATTTAAAAAAAAATCACTCAATTGGTAATCTTCGTCTATCAAGAATCAAGACAAGGTTGGAAAAAGATCCTTCACGTATTCGAAGGTACATCATGGATGAGTGAGTGGGCCATTGACATACACTACATTGTCATGGATGTGTGATTCATTTTCCAAACATGGAGAGTGTATGCCAAATAGAGAGACAAAACATATTGCAAATAATTTTTCAAGGAGAGAAATCTACAACTTGTAAAAAGGATATGTTGAAGGTGTTGAAGGAAATGGTAATTTTATTACATATGCATATTTTATAAGAATGTGGAACAAACAATTCAACAATGTTCATATTCCTAAGAAATCAAGGATGGGGAAATGCAGTATATGTGCTACTCTTAAATCAAGAAGAGATAAATCTAAAGGGGTAGAAAGAGGTATGTCTTTGCTATTTTGTTTTTTTTAATTGGATAGTTATCAACTATGAAAACATATGATCAATATTTTCATTTTATGTCAAGCGTAGATTCCATAGTCAAAACACTTCAAGAACATCAGAATCAACAGTCAAGTGAAAGGAAAAAGTTGTACAAACATCAGAAGAAGTGTTATGATGCTCTAAACAAATATTTAGGTATGATAATTGATGGAATGGACTAGAAGAAAACACTTCTACCACATTTTTTTCGTACACCAAAAAAATTATAGGAAGAGAATTTCATTCAATTTCACTTGGTTAGTTGCATGGTTTTCAATGGAAACATGTGTCCAAGGGTTTACTTCACAGCTCCAAATATTCATAATGATGAAAATAAGACCATCACCATATTTCATCATGTGCTCACTCACTGGTATGGAAATATTCCTCAAGTTCTCTATCTATAGTTGGACAACAATAGTCGTAAAGATAAAAATCAAAATTGTTTTTGGATATCTAAGCATGCTTGTTAAAATGAGAATCTTTCAAAAGGTGAAAGTTGGTTTCCTTATTGTTGGACACACTCATGATCATGTTGATAAAATGTTCACTTGTTTTTTAGTAACATTTAAGAGGAAATTTTTTGGAAGCCTACCATCATTGATTAAATGTATTAAGAAAGCATACATTCAAGAACTTGTTTTTCATATAATAGAAGAAATTGTTGACATGTGAAGATTTATTTAGGGATCGCATCATGAAGGAAAAAGTATTGAGCATATTAATGAGATTATCTTCCAACATCAATATTGTTTCAAAAAAGTTGATGGGAAAACACTTATATGGGGAAAGCAATATTCAACTACTATAGAATGGGAGCCTTCATCAGGTTTAACATTTTTTAAGTTCATTCTAGATTGTCCAATATTTGCATCAAAGTTATTATTTTTACAATTAGTTGCTGAAATCCATAACGCACAGAGGTGCAATAGAGATGTAAATTATTCTGAATGCCTGGAAGAAATAAAAAAGTCCATTAAAGATACATATGAGTACTTTAATTTCATTGATTATGTTTGGTGGGAATCTTTTTTCAATAGTCAAAGTGACATAATTTCAAGCTCAACAAATGAAGATACATTGTTGAAAACTCCATTTCATTGGCCAAAACATATGCCAAATGAATCTAAAGAAATAAACATTGTTGAACAATAAGAATCTAAAGGTGATATTGACTTTACACAAGCAGAGGAAAGAGAAATGTATATTGGTTTGCGAAGGTCATGTGCACAACATGAAGCCATGGAAGACCTTTACATGTGTTCAGTACAAGATATTGAGGAGGGTAGCATGATTGCAGTCTTAATGACTGAATATCCACATGATTATCCATTTTTTTATTGCAAATGTTATAAATATTGAGAAAGAAAATGAAGATGTTATTGCAATTGAAGTGCATTGGTATGAAACAAGTACACACCTGTTCAATGGTGTGTACAAGCCAAAGATGGTGGTTGAGAAACATGTCAATAGAAAGAGAAAAATAAATGGGAAAAATACAACTCGTCATCCCACTAACCTCTTAAAATTAGATGATGTTGACATACTTGTTTATGACTTCAATTTGACAAACAAAGGAACTCTTGGCTCCAAGACAACAAAGATTATCAAGAGGTTGTTGCCACCAGAAATAAATGCAATACGGGAGTCTGTTGAACCTAGTCATAGATCTAAAAGGATTTTGACATCTAAAATGTTGGGCATGCATGTAGACTCAAATGGTTCATTCATCGACAATATAAAAGAGTATGGATCATCTACGTCTTCTTTCAATCAGTCATCTGAAGACAATGTAGACTTTGATGGTATTTCAGAATCCATGAGTCAATATGAATAAGTGTATGAAACATTTTATGTATTTTTTATCCATATGATGTTGGAATGGTAACTATAAATGAGCATTGAACTTACATACGATCTTAGATGAAGTTATGAATCATTTTTATGTTTTATGAATTATATGTTTTGATTATGGAGAATTAATAAATAATTTATGTTTCATTCAATGTAACTTGTATTTACTTTTTTTTATTAAAAGTAGAAAAACTATTAAAAAATGATGTTGAATTTTTAAAGTATATTGTGATATTTTCATGGCATTATGCATTACCTTGTGCTTTGAGTGATAAACTAAGATTTTAAAAGTAAGCATTTAAGGGTTGATTTTATGATTTTGTTTACAGTAATGATGAGTTATTTTACCACTTTATAAAAATGTGTCATTTTCATACCCCAATTTTAGAATGGGTGCTACCGGCAGCAGTACTTTTCAATTTGATGGTTGATTTTAAGGTTTTCATTTTAATGGTACCAACTGCTAAAAATACGATTTCAAATTATCTAAAATTTTAACTGTTTGAAAAAAAAAATCTCAAACATCAATTCTTTTTAGGTGTTGATTTTAAGGTTTTTTTGAGCTACTATCTGAGTTATGAAGGACATGTACGGAAATTGTTGTAATTTTGACCCCGTTTCAAAAAATGGTGCTAGCGGTAGCACCACTTTTTGATTTGGGGGTTCATTTTCATGTCTTTTTTTTAAATATTGGTTTTTTGGGCCAGAGTTCTCATTTGGAGGTCACAATTCTCGTTAAGTCGGTAACTTTGTTCTTAATAATCAAACAAGCCATTCATAAGATATTGGTCACTAACAATTGTGTAAATCGATGGTATGTTTAAATTGTTTAGTTCTAGATCCTCCAAATGAGAAACAATTCAAGGGTAACCCATTAGCAATTGATTTCTCAAATTGTGAAGGTGTATGTTCGTTAGAATCTAGATGGATATGTGATCATCTAGACAACCCAAGGACTCTTTCCTATGTGTATTCGATAAAAAATGGTGTGATCTCAATGTGCTACTGACAAATCCACAACATGGCTTGACAATAGGTAGGATCTTGAGAAAAATTTCAAGCTACACCATATCTAATAATTTTTAAATTAGAGAGTATGGTGCAAGACTGGCCATAGATGTAGCATCTTTTAAAGGGGTCCATGTCTCCCTGTCTTCTACTTTGGCTTCTTGATCCAGGAGGATCTGTGATCACTCAAAAAAGAAAAATTTTAAATGCTGAAAGAAATTGTACCATTGCATAGAGCTCGGTGAGAGATTTCCAATGGCGCAAATTTCGTCTCAATCTGACTTCATATGGAGAAGTTATCGCGTTCTGAAATTGTTGACCAATAGTAAAAAAGTCAACAAGGACACATGGCACATTCTGGTGGCAACACATGGTAGGTTGCAGAGTTGACATGTGGAAGGTGCAAGGTGATGTGGCATGTTTCACTGGTGACATGTGGCAGAATTCAGTGATGACATTTGGCAGTTGGCTAGATGACACGTGGGCCAATCTCACAGTGACACATGGACCAATCTGGTGGTGCCACGTGGCAACCTAGTATTGGTCAAATTTGGACGAGTTCAAAATTTGGTTCGAATTAGTCAACAAGGGAATCAAACTCCTAACCTGTTGGATACAATTTCAACACCTTACCACAATGCCACATGTATGACTTGTGACATGCAAGTCAAATCATTTTATTTAAAGTAATATATAAACCATGCCTATCAAATAATTTTCCTAAGGCTTTTTTGAGGAATATAGGGACAAAGAGCAATGCAAACATACTATGTATTTTTGAAAGTTTCACTTGATTCTTAATAGAATAGCAACTAGAACAGTCGCTAACTCGCGGCTGGTGAACACCGAAAGGCCGGCTATTAAACTTCCCAGTTAGTTAAAAAAACCCTAATTAATACAGTAAAAAAGTCAGGCTCACGAAAATCCGTTTATATTTTTTAATCAGGTAGACGGGGCAATAAGTTAGTGAATACAATAATTTTCAAACACGATTAGGTAAATGTAAAAAGGTAAACATATAAACGGATGTCTTTATAACAACTCGGAAGTTAATGGATGAAATCAGAGCCATTCATTTATTGTGACGACTAAAAATATTCTAGGCATATTTAATCTCGTCCATAGAAAACGTATTAAGAACTAAAAACCTATTAAATGTGCCCATTGTCAATAGGTGTACACCTTTCGGCATAATGAGACTATTTTTTTCCGCATGAAAAAAAAAATCATATAGCAATTGCCTGTATCATATAAAAATCTGCTCATTTATTATACCATATATTCGTGCCTACCACTGGTTGCGAATATTTGATATGTTTTAATATTATTAAATACCATAGCATTAAAATAGGATTCGAATTTATGTGCACGGGATTTGGGTCTAGAGTTATGGTATAATTTATATGCCACATGGCATAAAAGCTCCCATATAAAAAGGCACGAATATATATTTGGTATATGGTTATTATTTGGTTATTATATACATTTGGCCATAAAAAGGGGTTGATATATATTGGATATGGACAATATTTATATGGTTTTTTCCAAAATTTGTTTGGTATATTATTAAATACCATATATTTTATAATCATTAAAAAGCAAATCAAAGCCTAATTAAAAGAAGGAATGGTTAAGATTTGAATCACATTTTGGGATTTTGGGCCATAATATATATTATGGTTGAATAAATATTTCAAATTCCATTAAAGTGGATCTAATTTTAATTTAGCCATGGATCTTTTGTTATTTAAGCAAGGATATTTTTCCATTGTGGGAGTGCAATTTTGTTGGAAAGAATTGTTATGTAAATGCAGAGATATTTCCTACATAGAAGATTGGAGAAGTGGGTTTTAGCCAGAGCCTTGTTGGAGATAGAATTGTATGTAGGTTGGAAGAAAAATTTGATGTAATTGCAGCATTTGACATCAATAATGAAGCAATCGCTTACATTGGAAGTGGACCTAGAGATGTAGCCCAGAAGGGGTGAACTTCATCCACAACCTTGTGTTTGTCTCTTCTTTTCTTCCGTGTCATTTCTTCATTTTGCAATTCTTATTCATTCATTTTTTTCACAAACTTTAATGTTTAGGTATTTCGCATTAAGATCTGAATGCAATTAAAGTACATAAACTAACCTTCAAATCGATCAGTAATACCTTCATTTTCAGATCACTTCCTCCATCCGAATATAGTCTAGTAGTGATTCCTTAAGTAGAGAATTAGTTAAACCTAGGGATCAACATTTTGGATCCTCATACCCACCAAAAGATGTCATCCCATCACCCTCCCACAAATCTTTAGTACCCTAAGATATAGTCTATTTCAATTCTGTCTCTATTTCCCTAGTCATGTCACTAGTTGGTTGTGTCTATTCTTGATGGGGTAATGGAGCAGTTGATGATGCACTTCATTCTCAATTGAAACAAACAAAATATTTGTATTATGATTATGGGGCTCATCTTCAATACAAACCATGAGAATTTTTATAGCTTTCTTTTTCTCATAGTGTCCACAATATTTCAAAGTTTCTTCAGTTAAGGACAACCCTTTCTTCTGTGTAAAATCAATTATGTAAATGTATAAATTATTACTTGTCAATCCATGAAATCACAAATACTATCAAATAGTGGAACCCACCATAGTAGGAGGTGTAGGAACAAGACTTGAAGGTTTAATAATCATATTCCATAGGGAAATTGGGAATTGATGGGAATTCCTTGCTAATGGGATAGACCATCCTCTATGTATTCAAAGGGATATCACCTTGAAAAAATATTATGATTGTGCCCAAACACTTCTTTAAATCCCAGCATGAGAAGGTAGCATTATCATTGTAAGCCAAAAAATTGTAGCAATATATATACTTGTAAGATTTGGCTAAAATTCTACCCATGAATGCAAATGAATGCAGGAAAGCAAATCTAGAAATAAGAAATGAGAAAGAATAAATTGCGTTCTACACAAGAGAATACAAATCATACAATGAAAATGAGATACTCGTATGAGAACGATAGGTGAGTATATATAGGATTTACCATCCAAGAGACAAAAAACAAAACCAATATGGGATAAAGTGAAAAATCCCCTAAGTAAACTTAACCTAGTTTGAAGAGAGCTAAAGTGGAGAACTATCAAAGAAAGAACTAGATAGCTAAAGAACCCTTTTCACACTAACACCCTCCCTTAAGTGAAACTTAGGGGGTGACGGTTCTACTACTCTGGACATTGAGCTATTCCTTCCACCTTCGCTATGAGTACTTCTATTTCTTGAAATGAAAGGTTTGTGTAAGGCTATGTATCCTGACCATGATCCTCTGAATCACAATAATTCTCACATACATGTAATTGACTACAAAGTACATGTACATAAGCATGGACTAGCATGCTCCAAAAGTTAACTCAGCCCAAATATGAAAAGGTGGGTCCTGGATATAAATCCTACTGAGGTACCCATGTACAAAATATCCCCTCAAACCAAAAATAAGGAGAAAACCTAGTAGAGAAAACTCCCCCCCAAGAGAGGATGAAGCAATAAGGGCTAAGTGACCCCCTAGAAGAAATGTCACGCACGCCCAAGAGAGACCGAAGAGGGACATACTTTCTCTCGGTGAATGTTTTGCTAAAGATATCTGCAACCTACCTTGTTGTCAGAAAATAGCACAAACTGATAACTTGATCCTGAATCAACTCCCTGAGAAAATGTGTGTGGACCTCAATGTTTTTGGTATGTTGATGATGAATCAGGTTCTTCGATATTTGGATGGCACTCTAGGTTTCACAGTAGATGATTGATAGCTTCTAAAAAGTGATGCCAAGTTCAGTGAGGATATTGTAAATCCAAATAGCTTCAATGGAGGCAACAACAACCCCTCGATATTCAGTCTCAGTTGAAGGAAAAGAAATGGCATGTTGCTTCTTTCTCTGCCAACAAATGGGATTAGAACCAACATGAAAATTGTAGCTAGATGTAGAATTGCGATCGTCAATATCACTATCCCAATCGAAATCATTGTTTACAATCAAATATGAACTTGTGCCTACTACATAGTGAATCTCGTACATGTGAGAGCCATGTTTGTAGCACATAATGTGTTTGGAATCCTTCCATTGAAGCTCATGTGGCTTTGTCATGAAGCGAAAAATAATGCCACCTGCAAATGAAATGTCAAGGAGAGTATGAGTCAAGTAGTTGAGTCTTCCAACAAGTTGATTATACAAAGTGGCATTAACTAGTTGTGTGAAACAATTTTCCTCAAGCTTGACTCCAGACAGAAAGGGAGTCAGTGCAGGCTTACCATCAACCATGTGAAAATGATCTAGAAGATCAAGAACATACTTGGGTTGTGCAAGAGAGATCCCATAAGAGTAATGGGTGATCTCAATTCTGATAACTTACCTGATTTTTAGTTCAATAATTGGAAGCACCAACTGCAAAGTCAGTTACTGATTTTGCAGCTGATGCATTCGATTATCCAAACAAAAAATTAGGATCATGATGGTCATATACTCTTCCAAATGTGGAAAAACCTATAATAACTTGGTTGTTAATTAGTAGTGAGTACAATCATAATTGGAGGCTATTATCTAATGTGGGTTGACTCATCATCGTTATTCAAGGAAAGCCACACCCATCTAAAATAACACTCATCATCATTATTCAAGGAAAACCACTCCATTTGAAATAACCCTCCATAACCTACCAGATTTCCACTCCTACTAGATGCCTCTAGATCTTGGGCCATTAACTTATTTCCTTACATCCAAGGGAGACAAGCTCTTTGTCAATCAAAAACAGTTTTAGGTCTTACTCCATAACCGAAGATAACCATATACTCATGAAAATATAGTGAATAGTTAGAGACAAAGAAACATAAATAACAATTGTTATAATAAAATTTTATATAATTGATAAAGCGTAAGTTATAGATAAAGAAACATAACTAACTATTATAATAATAATAATAAAATATAATTAATGCTAAAGTAAGTGTTGTTTATGCCAAGCTAATATACATATTAGGATTGGCCTAATTCAATATTTTAGAATTGGAAATAAAACATTGCTCAAAAATGAGTAATGATGGTAAATAGTAACATTCATATTTATCTCAAGTGTACGTGGACTCGTATATGATGAAAGGTGAATGAATTACATTTTTTAAAGCATAAAAATATCATAAAATGTAATGCAAATAGGTCTCCAATTCAAATCCAAATCCCTTATAATCTTAGACGTTTTAGTGTCTCTATATTTATTATAAGAGAGATAGTGTTGGATAAGAGTGTTTCGTTTAAACATTATTTAGTGGGATATTTTGTTTTCATTTCTCACATTACATTTTATGGACTTGTGTTTTCCATGATTGTAACTAACATAATAAGAGTGCTTGGTTTAAAGTTAATTAAATTTGAGTGTTATAGATTTGTGTCTCTTGCAAAGTAATTGTATACTTATTAGTTAGTCTAATGGTTAAGAGCACGTGTTTACTTCTAGGAGGTTACGGGTTCAAATACAGAGGGGGCTAGGGAATGTACACCTCTGTAAATCGTTGCACAGAGGGGGGTCCTCACATATCTAGTAATTTATAGAATCGCTTGGATATTAAAGGGCTCTACATATATCTCAACTTATTTATATCAACTTGTTATATGTTTCTCTTTAATCCGAGACGCATTGAAATTAAGAATTTAAAGAAAAGTTTCATTAAAAAATGAAGATTTGATCAAGACATGAATATCTACTTAATGGAAATGTTTTATAATGATTCAACATTTGAGAGAAACAAATAAATGGTCATATGGATATGTTCTTATCACTTCTAGAAATGATTTTACCCTAAGCACTAAGTGTTGTGCAACGAAAGAAACAACAAGTGAATTTACAACATAAAACAAGAGATCGTGGTAAGACAACAATCACACAAGAGACACAACAACTTACGTGGTAAGACCCTTAGCAGGGAAACACCCATGGGACAATGGAAATCGTTATTCTTATTGATCAAATCAGGAGATTACATAAAATCAAGAGTAGAAACATGCTTATTTTCTCTGACTTATTCTTTTTCCTCTATGGGTTACATTATATATTAGTGCTTCCACTAACTAAATTAATTTTCTAACCACCAAATCCAATTATTGGGTTAATTAATTATGATCTAGCAGAAATTCTACACAAATCCTTCATATCGATTGCCACATGTTCAATAATCTCCACCTTGACAACAATTTACCTTATTACCTTGCCCAGGTTCATTCATCACCTTTTCTACAAGCCAAGAGAAGCCAAATAGCACCACAACTTCTCTAACAACACTGATTTCATGAACATGTTTGTAGAATTTTCTCGAATATGAACCACTCCTCCTCCAATAGTAACCTATCTTACAAAATGATTCCTTGTCCCATTTTGATACGCTAAACTGTTAGTCAAATGTAAAACACTTTGAATCCCATAGAACACCTTATCCTGTACTTTTCCAAACTTACTTAATATATCCTTACATTCATGCGAGACATAACCTGAGGTAGATCTCCTATTTTCCAAATTTTTTGCAAGATCTAAATCAACATAACCATCAAATAAAACATTGCAACCACTGTAGTTGATACTCGTGCCTCTAAGATATCGAAGCACCCATTCCTAATTCTCTTTATTTAGATTTGGCGTCTGTCCATCGACAACACCAAATGTGGAACATCTAGTCTTGAACATTCCATCACAAACATAAACCTTCCGATTTGATCTGGATTTAGGAGCAGAACGAACTGATTACATAATGAATATCATAAACAAAAAAATAGGAATAATAACACAAATATCCAGTGAACAATATCTTCTATTAAATAATGAAAGAGGTTGAAACTGTAAAACTACAGAACTTAAACTTGCTCAAATGGTGGTAGCTATCTCTGAGAAGAGATGTGGCTGCTACGTGCATCCATCTGAGCAGAATGGATTAAAATGAGGCTCCATATACCCTTTTCATATTACTCATGAATGCCAGAACCCTAGACATCCAAAAACCTAACCCTAGAAGGTGAAATTCGAAAAGTCATGTGGGCCCTATGGGTAAGTTCGTGTAATTTGGTACCTCAACATCCTAGGGTCGTAACTTTTGCATACGACCTTCGTTTTAGGCGCGTGATAGCCCGCTGGAAAGGTATTTCAGAGATATACACATTCTGCTTTTAGACTCTGACTGTGTCTATAATCTGATTGCAGTGAGTAAAAAAAACAATGTTTAGGGCCCCAAAACAGTCATGGAAGTACAACAAGATGTGCTGACATGAAAAACTACAAAATAAGCTAGTTGGATTAGGCGAGAGGCCACCCGTATCCACTTGGAGAATGTGTGAGGCTTCAGACAACCCCAGAAGTGTATAACTCACAATTATAAAGAATTATAGAAAGACGTGTTGAATAAAAAATGGACATGAGGAGCCAGTTGGAATAGGTGGGTGGCCACCAATATCCATATGGGTCAATCCTCCCCCCTTAGGAAGCAATGGTATCCATTGCGTTGAGTTCCCCCATCAGGTGAGGAAACTTCTGCTAGATTTGGCCCCAAGTGAGCCACTTGCCTTGGTGTAGGAATTTCCCTGCCTTGACAACACGATAAACATGGATCCATTGTTGGTGATTTCCCTTGACCTGTGTGTCCACTATTTGATTGGTGGATTCTTGTTCCATGCAATCAGGATTGAACTATGTTGGTGTCAGTTGTTCAACAATCTTAGAGGTGTCCAATAACGATGGAAAATGTGGTCGAAGTAGATCCACACTGAATACTGGAGGTAGACGAAAGAAGGGTGGAGTGTTGAGCTCAAAATCATTGTTACCCACAACCTTGGTGATAGTGTAAGGCCCATAACGAAGTGGGTAAAGCTTCCAGTGGGGCCCGATGAGATGCTCCTTCTGCAAATGTAACCAAATTTTGTTTCCAACCTAAAACTGGTGTGGTATCCTGTGTTGATCATGACGTTGCTTGTACTTAGCATTGGATTTCTAGAAAATATCTTAGACTTGTTGGTAGATGTGTTGAATCAACTAAATGAATCTGGTAGCTTTATCGATCGTAGACTGATGAGGATTTCTGTGGTGGCAAGAGGAAATGCAACATCAATGGGTCCCAAGGGTTGGAATCCCAAACCCACCTGAAATGGGCTATGGTCGGTGGAACTATGGAGAGCCTTTTTGTAACTGTGTTGGACATATGGGAGTTTCTTATCCCATGTCCGGGGATTCTTAGAATTGTATATGCACATGATGTGCACAATCATCCGATTGACCACCTCGGTTTGACCATTGGTTTGGGGGCAGAAAGCAGTGGATTTTGTGAGCTTGGTGTCCAACAGAGATCAGAGACTCAACCAAAAGGTGTTGAGGAACTTGTTATCTCGGTCATATATGATGGTCTGTGGGATCCCAAAGTGGAACCAAACTCGTTCGAAGAACAGCTTGGAAGTATCTGTTGCTGTGACATTCTTCTTACAGGCTGTGAGGATGGCCATCTTTGAAAACGATCAACGACCATAAACACATAGTCATTTCTGTGTTTCGTGGACAACAAACCAGACATCTAATTCATGGAGATCGATTCCCACTACTTCTCGGTAATAGGAATAGGGGTGTCTAAGCCTTGCTTCTTGATGGTTGGCTTGGAAATGGTGCATGCAGTGCAATATCTGATATATTTGTTGACGTCTTGTTGAATTTTTGGAAAATAAAAATGTTTCTGAAGAACGATCAGAGTTTTCTCTATGCTAAAATGTCTTTCCACCTGACTGTAGTGGGCTTCCCAAATCATCTTTTCATGCTCACTTGTAGGAACACAGAGATGGCCTAGGTGGCATAAGAGTCTATCCTAAATGTGAAAATCAGTGACATTGGTGCCTATTTCCAAGAGATTATATGTGGTGGCGAAGTCCAGATCTTGTTGGTAAAGATGGGGCCACTCTGATGTTTTATGTCCACAGGAATGGATCATAGTGGTGAGTGAAACCACAGGAGGCCGACTGAGGCAGTAAACGACACGATTGGAGATACTTGTCTTATATTTTATGTTGAGATGGAAATGTTGCAGGTAGGTGGACCACATATGATGGAGGTCATTCTATAATTTCCCCTGTGTCTGTATGAACTGCAAAGGCTTGTGATCAATGTGTATGATCGTCTCTTTTCCCAAAATGTAATGTTTCCATTGACGACAGGCTTGTACAATGGAATACATTTCCTTGTCATAGGTGGGATATTTTCAGACAACATCGGAGAGTGTCTCACTATGGTATGCTACCAGATGCCCATGCTGAGTGAGAATTGT
Organism: Picea engelmannii; assembly: GCA_009831015.1. Taxonomy (NCBI): domain Eukaryota; kingdom Viridiplantae; phylum Streptophyta; class Pinopsida; order Pinales; family Pinaceae; genus Picea; species Picea engelmannii. The sequence continues at coordinate 1,975,820 of ML778188.1, forward strand.
GCTCATAGCATAGTCAGATGCATCAGTCTCAACCTCAAATGGTTGTTGCAGATCGGGCAAGGAGAGTACTAGAGTTGAGCACAAACGATGTTTTAGATCATCGAATGCTTGTTTTTTCTCCTTTCCCCACACAAACTTGGCCCTACCACCTCCCTTGGTCACCTGGTCGAGGGCCCAGGCAATATGGGAAAATCCCAACACAAACCGTTGGTAGAAATTGACTAGTCCCAAGAAGCTCTGAAGCTTGGTCAGTGTAGTTGGGGCTGACTAGTCATAGTTAACTTGGATCTTAGCTGGATCAATATGTACCCCATGATCATCAACAATGTGTCCCAATTATTAGACCTTGTTCATGCCAAAAGAGCATTTTTCCAAGTTGGCATAAAGCTTGTGCTACCATAGAGTGCTCAAAACCTATTGAATATGATGTATGTGCTCCTCCCATGTTCTGCTAAGGATGAGGATTTCATCCAAATATACGACCACAAAGGATTTGGTGAAGGGTCTCAATACATCGTCCATCAGCCTCATGAAAGTGGTTGGTGCATTTGTTAAGCCAAAGGGCATGACTAGTCATTTGTAGAGACCTTCTTTAGACTTGAAAGATGTCTTCCAGACATCAGTTGGTTCGATGGGAACCTGGTGGTAGCCAGACTTTAGGTCAATCTTGTCGAAGAAATTTCCCCCCTTGAGTTGGTCAAGAAGGTCATCAATCCTGGGAATGGGGTAGCGGTTCTTGACTGTGATTTTGTTTAAGGCTCTGTAATCAATGCAAAGTCACCAAGTCATGTCCTTCTTCTGCACTAGTACAATTGGGCTTCCGCAAGGGGAGGATTTGGGTTTGATGTGCCCCTTTTGAAGAAGCTCTTGGATCTGATGCCTGATTTCATCATTCTCCATCAACGAGTGTCGATAGATTGGTCCATTAGGTAGAGGTGCTTCAGGGGTCAGATCAATTGGATGCTTGACTTGTCAGTGTGTCGGTACCCCTGTAGGTGAGGTGAAGATGTCTCTGTATTCTTCCACGATCCTTTCCACTTGCTTCTTTTGCAAAGAGAGTCATTGTGTAGAGTGCATAGATGTGGCAGCAACCTTCTACTTACTGTGTGCATGGATCACAAAGAAGATGAACTTATCGATCTATGCAATGACCTTAATTCATTTCTTAGCAGAGATTAAAGAAATAGTAGTAGGCGGTGCCACCTCTTGAATCCTGTACAATTGATCCAGGTGGATATCGGGGGCCACCCACCTTTTTCAAATGGCTCAAAACAGTTTTCTGACCATTTTGGCAATTTACTATTTTTAGCAGGTTTTCACTTCCGGGGCCATTTTGAGGGCCTAAATGAAGTTTTTTAGAGATCGAGGTTCTCAATGATATCCAAAGGCATTATTGAGGCCCCAAAATGAATCTCCTCGACGATACCTTTCCAACGAGCTATCACACGCCTAAAACGGAGATCGTATGCAAAAGTTACGACCCTGGGAAGTTGATGCACCAACTTACCCAAACGGGGCCCACATGACTTTTGGCGCTTCATCTCCTAGGGTTAGGTTTTTGGATGTCTAGGACTTTTGGCATTCCCATATATTGTAAAAAGGCCTTCCGAGCCTCATTGTAACCATGTTCTTGCGAATGCGAGTAGCCGTCACATCTCTTCTCAGAGATAAGCTGCCACCATTCTAGCGAGTCTTTCACTCTGTATTTTTACAGTCTCTGTACATTTCTTTGATTGTTGTGGATTTGCAGACCTGAACTCCCGTTTGTTCCGGTGCTTAAATTTCTGCTCGATTTTAACAGCATATCGATAGGCAACACCGAGTGATGAGATGTCCAGAAAATCCATTTCAGTTTGGATGTATCTGTGTAGAGCCCCACGATATTTCAGAACCAAATGTCGCTCGGAGTCTTTGATACCCAGCTTGGTGCGCAAGGTATGGAAGGTATTGGTGAACTCC
>ML778188.1:1979012-2003633 GCA_009831015.1 Picea engelmannii
TCGAAAAAACTTCATTTAGGCCCTCAAAATGGCCCCGGAAGTGAAAACCTGCTAAAAATAGTAAATTGCCAAAATGGCCAGAAAACTATTTTGAGCCATTTGGAAAAGGTGGGTGGCCCCCGATATCCACCTGGATCAACAATTGTCTACCCAAAGTAATAATGACAGTGTGGGGTCTAGACTCATACACAACATGACACTTCCATAAATATAGTTGTCCTAAAAGAACATCACAAACTTCAAGGGTGAAATATCACATAGTACCTCATATTTGAAAGGCTTGATGCCGTAGGGAAGACAACACTATTGGTTGACACAGAGATCTCTTCCTTGATGAAGCCAGGCGATGGTGTAGGGTTGCGAGTGCGGTGTTGTTGGCAGGTTCAGTCGCTTGACGACCTATGCTAAAATCAGGTTCTTCTGAATATCGTTGTCAACAATGAAATGAATCAGAGCTCCCTTGACCCACATCTGCAAGTGAAAGAGGTGTTCCCCTTCCTCTGGTTCTTCTGGTTCACTTGGCCAGACTTTGGTGGTAGAAATCATGGCACTGGGTTCAACATCGATAATCTACTTCCCTCCTTCAGGATTTGACTCGGAATCATAATCAGCCTCTAACTCGAAAGCCTTCATCTCAACCACAAGGGACTACATGGAGTGACATTCATTGATGTTGTGCTAAGGACTCTTATGGTACTCACACCATTTTCCTGTGTCCTTCTTCGTCTTCTCGTTTCCCTTCTTATGTTGCCACTTGGACGGATTGTCCTGAGGGTGTCCATCCCGAATTGGTCCCTTGTTGTATGGGTTGGGGTTTCCTTTGCCTTGCTTTGGCTGTGAGGGGTTTGCAGATCTAAACTCTCGACATTTCTGCTTAAACTTTTGTTAGATCTTGACAACGTATCTATAAGTTGTTCCCAATGAGGTGATGTCCAGGAACTCCATTTCTGTTTGAATATATCTATGCAAACAACCACGGTATTTGAGTGCCAGATGATGCTCAAAATATTTGATACCCAATTTGGTGCGTAGGGTATGGAAAATATTGGTGAAGTCTGGTACTGTCTGGTCCCTTTCTTGATGTAGGGTGGTCCATTTGATGTACTGGTTCTCGTAGCTTCCAACAGGGTAGTATTGTTCTTTAATGGAGTCCCAAAAGGAATCCCATGTAGGGGCCACCACAAATATTGCATATTCCTCCACAGCCCTTTGCTCAGAGTAAGTATCCAACCAATCTTTAACATGGGGAATGACCTTGAGGAGTGCAAAAGTAATCTTTTCCCTATCGAAAAAATTGTGGACTGAAAACTATCCTTCGAGCATATTCAACCATTTATCTACAACATCTGCATCTATCAATCCTTCAAATAATGGAATATCAAAATTTACCTGTACCTTGAAGGGGGTTGCATGGTCGCTTGATGAAGATGCTTCTCCTATGGGCAACTGTCGAAGGATCTATGTGAAGTTGTCCATCATTTCGTTCCTTTGTCACGTGAGAGCTTCCTTGAGCAACATTTTAATAGGATCTCCTACTCCATCATATTTCTTTTCGTCTCCCATGGGTTGTTGTTGAGCTTGGCTCGACCGATTTGGTAATGGCTTGATTGGTTTGAGTCCCAAATTCTTGTACCCAGACCTTGTTGGGGACATGCACAAAGAAAAATAAATAAAGAGCAGACCGCTCTGATACCACTAATCTAGATTTAGGAGCAGAACGAACTGATTACAGACTGAATATCACAAACACAAAGATAGGAATAATAACACAAATATCCAGTGAACAATATCTTCTATTAAATAATGAAATAGGCCGAAACTATAAAACTGCAGAACTGAAACTTGCTCGAATGGTGGTAGTTATCTCTGAGAAGAGATGTGGCTACTACATGCATCTGTCTAAGCAGAATGGATTACAATGAGACATAGGCCCTTTTCATATTACTCATGAATGTCAAAACCCTAGACATCCAAAAACCTAACCCTAGAAGGTGAAACGCCAAAAGTCAGGTGGGCCCTATGGGTAAGTTGGTGTAATTTGGTACCTCAACTTCCTAGGGTTGTAACTTTTGCATACGACCTTCGTTTTAGGCGCGTGATAGCATGTTGGAAAGGTCTTTCAGAGATCTACACATTCCACCGTCCAACTCTGACTTCGTCTATAGTTTGACTGTGGCGAGTCAAAAAAACAATGTTTAGGGCCCCAAAATAGCTCTCGAAGTATAACAAGATGTGCTGACATGAAATCATACAAAATAATCCAGTTGGATTAGGCGAGAGGTCACCCGTATCCACCTGAAGAATGTGTGAGGCTTTAGACAACCCCAGAAGTGTAGAACTCACAATTACCACTCACCGAATTAATTTTCTAATCGCGAAATCCAATTATTGGGTTAATTAGTTGTGATCTAGCTGAAATCCTACACAAATTTGTCTGATGGGTTGTCACCCGGTTGAACACTAAGAAGCTTGATGTAGACAATGATACCAACCTTTATGATACTAGTTTCTTTACTTAGTTGTCCCTTTTTGGAAAGAGAAGAAGAAGGATGACTTGTGATTTAACCTTTTTTTTTTTTTATCTCATTTCATGATGCAAAGAAATTAGTGTTGTTAAAATTTCTATTAATATCTAATAAGTTTGTTAAATGAAATAAATAAATGAAAAAAGGGTAACCCACTAGTCTTCATAGACTTATAAGAATTGTTTCATGACCACATTAGAAATATAATTAAAAAAAAAAAAAATTAAAAATGCTACCAAAAAATAATACATATTAAAATATATCTAGTAAAATATAGAGGTTTTTTAATTAAAAATGTGTATTAAAGAAGCTTCAACAAAATGATTAAAAATATATTTTAAGGTGTTTTTAATATTTAGTGAAATAAAATGTGTTTTTTAATATTAAAAAACAAAATCTAGAACAATTAGATTAAGACATTTAAAACATTTCATAGTTTTTATAATTTTATAAATTCATACTAGAATATATATATATATATATATATATATATATATATATTAAGATCACAGTCAGACATTAAATTGGTGTATAAGATTTCCTCAACTTAGCTATTTGATTGGTAAAGTCTACAAAGGTATACATAACTTATAAGGTAGATTAGCTTAATTTTAAAATGTTGCAACTTCTTTATATTTTGTTTAAGACTTATTTAATTTCCTATATATATATATATATTCAACTAGATTAAATATATTATATGTTTTAACATATAATTATATGTTATAACATATAACCATATGTTACTCAAATAGATAAATATCCTTGTTTAAAGAAGATTCTGGGGTCAATCTCCTACCATGCACCTGGATCTGATGGGCCTTACTTTATATATATACTCTTTCATTTGCTGACCTGTTATGATTTATTTCATATTTCATATCTTTTATTTATATTTTATATTTTGGTGTTTATATATATATATATATATATATATATATATACTTTCATTTGCTGAACTGTGATGATTTTTTTGGTATTTCATCTTTTATTTATATTTATTCTTTGGAGTGCTGCACCTTCTTTGTGTTTTGTTTACGACTTATTTAATTTCCAAGTAACAGTTATTTGTTGCATTGTCTTTATCAACGGATCGTCTTGGCCATGGAAACTGCCAATAATCCCTAATCTCTCTGAAAATAGAAATCCAAGGACCGTCCAACGGATATATTACAGTGCTCTTCCTTGTATTAAACTAATGCTTAAACAAATATGTCTATATTTCTCAGCATCTATTCATGCAAAATAGATTGATGGCGCGTTTCAAAATTCTGGCTTATGGCCATTCCCTATGATTTGCAAATTGCAGTTTTATAACCTATTATTATTCTGTTCTCGTCTTTTTAAAATTTTCTAAGATAAACCACCCATTTGTTTTTTGTCTGAAAACTCTTACGAATTGGCTTTATATTCTTTCACGTGAATCTGTCGTGGGGCGCGTGGAGAACGGAATCTCACACACACCGAATAATGGCTCTATTTTGGTTGGGACGGATTATTTGAGAGGAGTAAATCACCGTATTTGTTTTATTAAGTTCAGTTTTGGATACTGTACATCTGACCGTTTATTTCTCTTTCAATTATATGACCGTTTATTTCTCTTTCAATTATATGAAAGAGATGGGCAGAAAATGAAGGCAAAGGTAGCGATATTAGACTGTCTACACTTTTGGATTGCTGTGAAGTATATATGGTGTTTGTCAATTGCACGCCAGTGCCATCACCACCATACCAGAGAGTTCCGCCACCGATAAGGAAAGCGATGAACAATACTCGACCCACCCTAGAATTCAATTCAATCTCTYATATACACTTCATTGGKATTGTTGTCAATACCAATGAAYGAAAACGAACGYCATTGTTKGGTAAATGAATGTACATCCTGCACTGTATACTCTTTCAATAATTAATATATATCAGATGGTGGGGTATTTAATATTATAAGACATGAAATTATATGACAGAAAAAACAAACGAGAGAAAATCAGTAGATATAGAAATGATCATCCATTTTAGAGTCAGATGCTATTCAATTAATCTGTCTGCAGTTTCGTTGAAGATAAAAGTAATAGGAATTACCAATCAAGCGAGTAATGCGTTTGCAGCGATAAAGAAGGAACAAAGAAAACCATTATATTCTCTTTCAGCCACCAGTGTCCTCTTTATCACGCTCCGCAACCTATACGAAATATGGAAACGAATAAAGATGACAAAAGCAAATGCAATGGTTGCATTGAGAAGAAGAAAGAGCGACTCGACGAGAGTGACTGCTCACCCAATAAACCTGACCGCCCTGCACAGAGGTGAGCCATGACACCATTTTCATATTTATTGCTGTAGGGCCTTCCTGACATCATATTCATATTCACTGCGGTAGGACCTCTGCCAGTTATGAATATCCACTGCACATCGTAAGTGGCATTCACTTTGTATGTACATCTCATTGAATGGAAGATATTGTGTCAAGATAACTCAAATATAAACGGTATTTTATCCATTTCAATTATAAATAAAAAATAAATGGGCGTTGGATGTGAAGTTTAAATTTTTATGCAATTGTAGGTTTGAGTCGCTGAATTTATAATTTGAGTGTTTAAAATTACATCATTATATTATTATATATAAGTTTATTTTATATAAGTAGTTTTATGAGAGATTAAAAAAATTAAAATGTTAAACAAATTATATATATGAACTAAAAATAATAGCTAACAAATTATCTTTTCCTATTTATATTAAATTTGAATTGAAAAATAATAATTTGTTTTTCATCATTTACCTATTATATACAAAACTTTATACATCCATTTTTCTAGTTGGGATCTCCTTACACAAGAAATATATTTGCATATAATCAAAGTATAGTATTTCATTAATTTTATCCTCATTGCAAGTATTATAAAAATAGACTTTGAACCTTAATAGTAGACAACTATGCATACTATTCATCTAATTAAAAAAACACATACCCATTATCCACTTTTTGGGAGAGGTATGGAATCCCTCTTAGCAACCTCCAACATAGCTCAATATTCCCCTCCCCAGCTTGTGCCTACTCTGATTGTTGTGGAGCTTTATTAACTTCAATTTTATTTCCCTTCGTCCCCACCAAGCTACTAGATCTATCCCTCTGTTTTCCATTCCCGTCCTCTCCCATTGCTAGAAATGGTAATCCTCACCTCGAACATAGTGTTGCATATCACTTTGAATTTACCTTTGAAAATTCTAAGGTTGTGGAGAATTTCTTGTTGGTGATCCTTGGCCTTCTCCAGCGCTTGGGCCACCAAATCCTTGACCAACCTCAGGAAATTTAGCATCTAACATTGATTCTAGCTTAGCTATCACTGGAGACTCCACTTCCTCCACCTCCTCCTTTGCTTTGACCAAACACTTTTCCTCGTATCTCCTCTTTGATTGCTCAGCTTCAAATTCTGCCTTGGTTATCATTTCCTGGGCTCGAGAGGAGGATGCATTGCTAGCCCATGACTTCCCCTTATTCTTCCTAGGTTCCCCCCTTTACCCACTTCTTGTGCCATCCTATAAGCTTGACAACGACACATGTAGATACATTGATGGCTGCTCTACATATGAGAAACAATGCCTCCACTTTCTCGAGTAATGAAAGGTAAGATGAAATAAACTAGAAGAATCCACCCTCGACTCTTTCCAACGTACTCGTTCTGGCTCAATAGTCACCTGGAGCCACCACAAATTTCCACTGCCCGAGCCACCTTCAAGCCACCAAACCCTCATGGTCTACCCTCCTTGATCCAAACCAACACTACCATCGCCTCTAAGTGTGAGCTCCCTCTGAGAGAGAATGGTCATCACCAGGCCTATGCCATTTTCTCTCCCATGTCCATGTCGGGCTAACCATAAATGAAATTCCCTTCTCATCCATAAATAGATTTCTTCTTCCCATGATGAACATGATTTCTAGAATGGCAGGATCCTACCTCAGCAAGTCATAATATCTATCCTTCATGATTACAAAGCCACCTTGCACTAAGCCCTTCAACACTCCCTTGTAATTTTCTCACACTTGCATTGAATAAGCCAAAAGAAACTCAAATGGGAAAGAGAGAGATGTACCCTAGCTCCCCCAACCTTTCCTCCCCCATTCCCTCCTGAAAAGATTACCCATTATCCCCACATGTTGTGTCATCCTTGATGGTCGAAGTGGTGTCCAAACATGTCACTTGTGTGTATGTTTCCCTACTCATCAATGCCCCCTCTGGATGAATTGGAAAAAATAATAATTACCAAGTGATTCTTCTTATTTTTATATAAATATAAATACATTATCCATTTTAACTAATTTTTTTTCAATATATAGATTTACTTAAAATGGATAATGTATTTGAAAGGACCTTGGTGCGTTGTTTTAATCATCTCATTATTAGTAGGCTAACACAGGTTCATCACTCTTCTTGTCATTGTTGACTCTGGTCTAGCACTATTGTGCTATGCAACTCTGTGAAGCCTATTTTTCCTGGTAATACCATGATGCGATGACGAGAACGCGCTCGATCTGTAGAGTGAGTGGTTATACAAATGCTAGAGATACATGTCTGGATAGTCTCGAATACTTTGGTAGAGGCAAGAAAAGGGAAACGACAAGTTCTCTGATCCACCACTTAGAAGATAATAATCAACAACATAGAGCAAAGCCATACACTATTTGGGGTTGCAAGGTTGAGTGGTTTGATCAAGATGGAAACTCCATTGGCTTTGGTCCTCTATTGATTTCTCTTCGACCTTCTCCTTATAGGACACGGATTCCCAGTCTGGACATCCATGACAGTCACAAGTAAATGGATAAATCTTTAGGATCCTTTCACTCTTCCACAGATACTCACAGCCGAGACAATTCTCCCTTCCACTAGGCTTCATTATAGAACCTTCAACAACTGATTTAAAAGTGCGAAGAGAAATGGTTGAACTTAGTTATCGATGGAACTCCTATACCATCGTATCTCTTTCCTAGTAGCCATGCAAGCCAATTCATAATCGAAGCACTCAGAGTTCGATATGTTGGCCCAAGATGTCGTTCTTCTCCAATATCCCATTGTTCTTCCATCGGGAAACACAAAAGATGGTGAACTGGGTAGCCAAGTTACACCTTTAGTTTAGATGTTTTTTCTGTTAAAACACTAATCATAAGTTAGTTGGATTGTTAAGTTAACCTAACTGTTATTCAGTTACATGACAGTTAGGGTCTTTTGTATTATATATGTACATCTATGTACATGATGTTTTATAGAAGCGTTGATGAATAGAGTATGCCTTTTCTGCCTTTGTTTATTTATCTTTATTCTTCATAGTTTCCTGATTGCTTTAGCTATTTACATTATGTTTCTGCTATTTTCTTTATTTTTAATCTAACAGTGGTATCAAAGCATGATACTGATCTTATAGGCCTGGTAGTAGGTAGCCAAGTTACACCTTTAGTTTAGATGTTGTTTATGTTAAAACACTAATCATAAGTTAGTTGGATAGTTAAGTTAACCTAACTGTTATTTAGTTACATGACAGTTAGGGTCTTTTGTATTATATATGTACATCTATGTACATGATGTTTTATAGAAGCGTTGATGAATAGAGTATGCCTTTTCTGCCTTTGTTTATTTATCTCTATTCTTCATAGTTTCCTGATTGATTCAGCTATTTACATTATGTTTCTGCTATTTTCTTTATTTTTAATCTAATAGTGGTATCAGAGCATGATACTGATCTTATAGGCCTGGTAGTAGGTAGACGAAATCTGAATGGATGAACCAAGGGTTTACTATGTTAAAAGTGAAGCTGGTTTTCTAATCTGTCTCTGAGTTTTTCATGTAATGTTGAGGGAGTTCAATTTGGGGAGAATATATGATAGTCCGTGAGTGGATTTGTAGATCTAGATTTTCATATCTAATGAATATGCTAGAGAATAAATCCGTACACATATCTACAGAGGAGAAAGGTCGCATGCAGCGAAGAAGGAGCTCTCTAAAGAATAATCTCGCTTCCAAGACTCAGGAACAATGCTGACAGAGGGAAATCAAAGCTGACAGAGGGAAATCGAATTAATCCAGATGAATGAGTGCGGCTGAGGAAATTCGTGTGAAGAAAATTAGAGGTTGACGGAGTCCTTTGCATGAGAGAGCGCGAGCCTGTTATCTTTGCGAGCAATATATCCATTCGGAGAATTTCATTCGGCCTCCTCTTCTTGTCTGCGATGGAATGCTGGAATTCGGCAGTTTCATGTTGTTTGGTTGGTTGTCCGTGAAACAACCATTTCGAGTCCAAGACTGTGAAGTCCTCTCCATATGTGTGCGTGCCTGAAGGAGTGTATGGCATGTTTATGTCCCTCGACCTGAGCGCTTGATGATCAGATGATAAGGTTCATTTATTGAATTGCAATCCGAAGATCTAATGAAGATAATCGGCAGTCAATCTGATGAAGATAGGGTATGTGAGGTTTATTTTAATTTTTAAAGATGAAAATAATATGTATGTTTTGCGCATAAAAATAGAAAAGAATAGACAGTGACATATAAATATTTGAGGAATAGATGGTGGCATATAAATATTTAAGGAATAGTTCAAAGCTTATGCCAAATGGTTGTTATGGCTGATATGGATCTTTCTTGGAAAATTTTCCATTAACCTTGAAACCCTACAAGGTGAAAGCTAAGTGGAAGAGACCATTGCGATTAAAAAGGCCAAAGAAGTTAATATTAAATTTAGAATTAAATAAGGGCAGAACAAAAAGGGGTTTTGACCCCATCAAAGGAGTCGTATGTTTTTTAACATGTGAGTCTTATAAGCATACTTTTTTTATAAAGAAAAAGGTGATATAATATTTTTGAAGGAATTATATGGGAGTTATAAGATTGAAAATTTATATGGAGTTTTCTTCATTATAATTAAATGTACATGAAGTTGTAAGGGTTTATTTTCATAGAAGAGTTATAAGAACTATTGTTAAGAGTATTGGTTAGTATGATTTTTGTAATGGAGTTATAAGAATGGAGTTATAAGGTAGACCTACCCGAAATTGAATAAGGGGGTATGTCTTAGGATCTTTATGTGGGTCGTCAAGGATCTTTGTGTGCGTCGTCATTGGTTATCCTGTATTTTTTGGTAGCATTCATGCAACGATTTCTTTTGGCATGCACAGTAGGATACAAAATTGAATTTTGTGGCATCAACATACAAGCATCTCTCTTCCATATTCTGCATAATGGCAACAAGAAGATTGATATGTTCAAACATCAAAACAAGTTGTTGTCAGATGAGTTAAGTTTGCTTCGACACCAACAATGTGATTTTAATGACATAAAGGATGAGAATGAAGACGCTCGGTTGACTAGTAATGAAATTCATAAACATGACGATCAATTAGATGAAGTCCCTATGTCAGAAAAAGTTGCGGATAAATGTATTGTTCGACCATGGGAAGAATTACGATTTAAATGAAATCGATATGGACTAGGATATGAAAATGATGCTAACAATTTTTTTCATATTCCTAATTATAGCGAACCTGTTTGCTTTGTGAGTGGAGGTTTTTTGAATTATGATAAGACGACAGAGCTTGCAGATATTGATAAGGAATAGGTACAGGATATTGTTGATGATGATTTTGTTACATATCATGATAATTGATCGGATAAAGAACCCATACAGTGCAAACACTGTCACCGGTTTGGCCATGATAAGTCAAACTGTTTTGATCTTCACCCATGCAAATTTTGTGGGAAGACAAATCATCCCTTAGTAAGTTGTCAAAAGCACAAGCGGAAACAAATTCATTTTGAATGGTTAGGGAATTGGCATTGGCATTTGGAAGCCAATTTATTGCAGCAGTCTTATCGTCGGATTTATACACAAGTACAGTCGTACTTGATTGGAGATATTTCTACAGTTGATGGACACGAATGTTTTTCAAGATTTGTTGATTTAGGGTATGATCGGGGCCCAGTTGATGTAGTCTTATGAGTTGAAGATCGAGTCTTTAGACTCCGCCGAAAGATAGTTTGATGTGTTGGATCTCTTCTTGGCCATACTTGCAAATGACGGTCAAGGAATTGGAACCACTTGTCCCTGACAGGGGGGAAATATAGTTGAGTTAGGTTCCAAGTTTGATTTTGAGTCAGGTTCCAATTTTGATTTAGAGCCTGTGAACAGATGATCAAGTATGCAACCTAGTTCTTGGTATGCAATCTTGTTCCTGAACATATTTTTATTGTTGTTTATAGTTTGTGGTCAGCTTAAAACCACCAATTGAGCAGAAGAGTTCTGCTTGTTATATTTTCATATTTTTTATCCTTGAGCTCTTGTTAGTTTATGGTCAACTTAAAACCATGCGATTTAGTAGAAGACATTAGCTTCTGCTAGACATTCGATTTGTGGTCATTCCAAAACCACCAGATTGGTTTGTGGTTTTCCTGAAACCACTAGATGAGTTTGTGGTCAACCTTAAACCACCAATTTAGTAAAAGACATCAACTTCTGCTATTTTCTTTTTAGAGTTCAGAGAGCATCTTCAGCCAGCCTTCTGAATATTCGCTTGACACATGTGATTGTCAAGTAGTGGCAGCTTTTCAAGCAAGAACGAACTTATGATTAAGGGGGGATGTTAAAACACTAATCATAAGTTAGTTGGATAGTTAAGTTAACCTAACTATTATTTAGTTACATGACAGTTAGGGTCTTTTGTATTATATATGTACATCTATGTACATGATGTTTTATAGAAGCGTTGATGAATAGAGTATGCATTTTCTACCTTTGTTTATTTATCTCTATTCTTCATAGTTTCCTGATTGCTTCAGCTATTTACATTATGTTTCTGCTATTTTCTTTATTTTTAATCTAACATTTTCTTCCCAATCTCTCTTTTTGTTAATGGTTACAAGCCATCGTAGTTTAGAACCTCATTTCATTATAACTTCAACAAACTGAATATCAAATTTTTTGTCCCTGCAAGGTATCTTTTATCTGAACTGGGCTGGTGTTTGGTTGGTTTCCTCTAATAGAAACTCATCTCCAATAGACTGCATGTACATCATTTTTTATACTAGGTAACTTGAAAAAAAAATATATGTATTTATATTTATATAAAAAAAAGAGATCACTCAATAACTATTATTTATATATATGTAAAGATAATTTTGGTAGCTATTATTTTCCAATTCTTTTATGATAAACTAGCATGTCAATTGAACTAACACTTTAGTTAGTCTATTTCTATATATTCATTGATGTTTAGTATTAGAATCAATGTATTGTTGCGCTATATTGAGGTGGGACAATTTCCATTCTACTCTTGTGACATTTTGTACGTTCCCAAGTGCATGAGACCTAACTTATCTTTGTTTCCATATGTTTCTTACTAGGCTAGTGCCCCATCAACCTTGTTGAGACCACATACTACCAATTATGATGAATGGACCTTTACAAATAATACAGGTTCTTATTTGCAAGTGCTTGTTCTATAGTCCAAAAGTATATAGAGTATATTAAATGATTTTAAGTATGCCAAATATTTATATTATTCATCTTATCATTTTGATTCATTAATTTATATTTCTTAAAAAATTAAAATAATATGAAATGTATTTAAGTAACTAGCATACTCTCAAAGCGGGGCAAAGGGAATGCCGAAAAGAAAAGTAACAAATGTTTTTAGGACCATCACATTTAATGAGAGAAAAGACGACGAAACAAAGATAATATAGAGAAATGAATGACATAACAAAATTTTCCCAAGTATATAACAAAAGAAAAAGATGTTACATTTGTTAATCATCTTGCTCGGCTTCCCAAACTCCCTTACCAAAAAAATGTGGAAAATAAATAACAGATATTGGATGGCCACTACATTAGGGAGCCACCAACTTTTGTGGAAAAAGTTATATCGTCTAAGCACAACTAGATTGAGGGAAGAAAGAAAATAGTGTCTTCAAAGGTATTACTGGACTAAAAAGAGAGGGATTTGGTTATCCCAACTATATAGATCTTTCACCCGACCAATGAGTTAATGTGGTCAAGCCATGAATCACTTTCCCTCACAACATTAAACATATGACAACATGATGTTCAGTTAAAGTGTATTTGTTTTCCATTTTTTGGGTTGAAATTTGATGGTTGACATTTTTTTGGTATTTATAAATTCCTATGTGATAGTGATTTAACATGGATGCATTTACAATAGGATTCATCAAATTTACTATAACTATAGAACTAATTGCAAGAAAAAGCACTTCCAAACCTTATAACAAAATAGTTGAACCCTATGTAAACGTTGTGTAATACCCTAGGCCGAGCCCCTGTGAAATGTACTAATGTTTGTAGGCTGGTGAGATGAGTGTTGATAAGCTAGTAGGCTTATGTGTTATAGGCCAAAGATCCTGGATGCTAAGGCCAATAAGCCTGATTTTTGTATATGTAATTATGCAGATCATTAATAAAAATTATACATTGTTGTGTGTAGACCGACCACGAAGAAAGAGTGATGGGGGACGAAGCTTCACCGGGTAGGGAAAGGGATGGGACTGAGAGGATATGAAAGAGTGGATAAGCTAGAGGGATTAACCCAATGGAATGTTATAATATATTCCTGAAAAATGAAAATATTAAAGTGGGAAAAAAAAAACCCAGTTATCATAAATTCCTGGGAAAGGGAACAAATGATAAATGGAGTGCATGCAACTCCAGGAAGACATGTGTCGACTTGGGTGCATGCATTTAAAGATGGAGAGTCAGCTCGTTGGGGGGGGGGGGGGTGTTCTCTCCCCATTCTCCCATCCTTTTCCTAACTTGTCGGGCCTCCATCGTCGACGTCTGCATCTTGGATGCACCTCTGAAACCAGTAACTGGGGAAGCTGACCTATGTTTTTCTATGAAGCCCAACATATATGTACTTGACAAAACCATGGTGTGCCTTACCGAATTTTGGTTGCTACCATTCCCTGAGATATATTGAACCTTTGTTGTTGTCCTCACCTTGCTGGAACTGAGTTGAATTTGGTTGAAGAAGTGGGTTCTCATTCCCTTGGTTGAAGAGACATGTTGTCAGGCCTATGAGAAACTCTCTCCAAGTGAGAGAGTTTGCTAGGAAGTGATTTTCTCCTAAAGAGAGTACAACACCAACTATGGAGCTCTGAGAATTATTGATCTAGCCTATTGTCAAGACCCTGAAAGGGGAAGTGGAGCAACCGATGGACTGTGGAACAATGAAGGTGCATATTCTTGGGGTGGAAAAAGCATGTGGAGAATGAGAGTCCATGAGTAGTGGGTGTAAGAAGGCTCTTAGAGAGAATCTTTCTAGTTGCATTGTGAAGTCTCTTGTAACCTCAGCCTAGTCTAGGATTCCCTTTCCCTGGGTGGAGCTTAGTCCCAGCTCGGGGGTGACCCACTACTGAGCGTGATGAGCAACATGGTCTAAGGCTGGGAGGTTCGTGGAAGGTCTGCACGCAATTGGTGGATCTCAATTAAAATATAAGTATTCATTTCCCCTGTTCATTCACATGCTATGTATATATATATATATATATATATATATATATATATATATATATATGTTGTTACATTTATGGTTTTTTCTGGATTATTGCATGTATGCTTTTACTGTTATTTCCACATCAGTCTGTGTATTAGCAGAATATGTTGTTTTTCTATGGTTATATTTATAGGTAGATGATAATTGTTATCTATATGATATAGCATGGCCCGACCTAGGTGGCCAGGGGTGTTAAAACAAATTGGTATTAGGGCAGTAAGATGTTCCTCTGTGGCGTTGCCTGAGGTGTTGTGTGTATGGGGATGTTACAAATTGGTATCAGAGCCATGGTTTCAACATTGAGCCTAGATGGGCTAGGAAAGTGGAAGTTGAAGATAAGGTTTCAGAAGGAAATTGTTGTCGAAATGGACAAAATTGAAGTTCAGAGCCCAGTTTTCGAACTAAGCCTGAATTAGGCCGTATAAGTGGTTATGGAATCAAAATATCAGTGAAAATTGTTGTTAAAAAGGAAAAAAATTGAATTGCAGATCATTCTAAAGTTCCAAGAGAGCACCTTGGTCATGTTTGGAAGCCTAAGAGGTATAGCGGTTCAAGAACGATTTCAGAGAAAAGAGATTGCAGTAACTATGGGTTTGGAACCACAAGGTTTGAAGTTGGGACATGGGATCTGTTCAGGGGAAGGAGGATCATTCACAACCATCAGATCTGGAGAAAGGGGCATGAGGATTAACCCCTAAGTACTTTGGACTTCATGACTTCGATGAAGTTTATACGTGATAGAGTAGAAAGGGTTGAAGCCCGAAGTTTCGAAGTCCCGAAGAGGATATACATTATAGATCCATGGGGGGGGGAGTGTTTACCATTGTATTTGACCAAGGATGGATCATAACCATAAGGTAATCCAAGAGAAGAAGGTAAGAAGGTTCGGGAGTTTGAAAGTCAGGAGAAACGGGGTATGCTAAGGTGAAAACTCCCGAAGCCCAAAGTCTTGAAGTGGTGTGGCCTACTGACGTCACTAGAAATGACGTGGACACATGGGATGTGTGCCACGTGTCAGAGAGTTAAGAACCATTGTGAGATTGAAATGCAGTTAGAATGTGACATTATCACCTGCCTGATTGGACCACATGTCAGCTTCGTGTGTCCTACCATATACCGCTCCTGGAGGTGGCACAAGGTAGTTAAGCGTGACAAAGAAGTTAGTTGGGTCAGCCCGCATTAACTTTGGTCACGATCTATAAATATCGAATGCCGGGAGGCATTGAGGAGATCCAAGATGCACGAAAGATAATTCTACAAGGTGGTCCCGCAATCCAAACCACAGTTTCCCAAAAGGGGTACGTGTCACCGTGGGGACAATTGCGGAACGATCAACGAGTTACTCCAAAACCAATGACCCATGTCCCCGCAATTTGAAAAGTATAAATTTTGATGTGACTATTCGGTATCTTAGTTCAATTACAGAAATCGTGGGTCCCAGTGGATGCATGGCGCTGGTTGTGAAGTCCGGAGACTTGACACTCTGGAAGAATGGTTCATAAGGGAACGAAAGGAAAAAATTTCAAATGTTTCGTAATGCCAAGGTGATGAGACGTAATGACGTCACCAAAGATGACATTGAATTGTTCGAAGATTAATGGTTCGAGGGTGTTGGGGGTGTGCGGATGTGAAATCCTCCGAAGTCCTAAAGCTCTAAAGTCTCAGAGATCAGATGCCTGAAGTTCCATAGTGGGTGTCAGCCATTGGATGATGGGTAGTCATGGATTGTTGATCCACCCTACTTCGCGAGTTCGTCAATCTGGAACTTCGAGAGATTTGTTGTGATGTGCTTTGAAAACCTATGAAGTCGGAGCCCGAAGTTTCAAGGCTCCGGATAAGCGCCCAAATCATAAGAGTTGGGTCATAGTCATGGTCACATGCGAACCAAGGCCCAAAGAAAAGGGGCTAGCGCCTGAAATTTTGTTTCAGAACAAAACTAGGCTTAGAGATGGAAGCTCGCGTGGTTCTTGACCGACCAAGACCTGCAAAAAATGGAATCTGATAATATTTTGTTGAATCATATTGGTTTATTCTGGAAAATTGTTAAAGTCTAATAGCTTAACAAAATTTTGGTTGACTTCACATTTTGCAGAGTTAACAATTGTCATAACCGAACCAAATTGTCACATAGTGCAGAGAAATGGGGAAGGTACAGGGTGCTTACAGTTCGGAAAATGAAGTTAGAGGAATGGATGTCCATATAGGAGTTGAAGGATTGAACTCCAAGGGAATGAAGAAGAGATAGATATGGAAGGAAACATGATGAAAATCATTGAAAAGTTGCAGAAAGACGTCCAGACTCACCGATAAGATAACAGAAAGCTCATGTAATCCAAGGAACAACAGGGAGAATTCAACATAAAGTTGATATAAAGTCTGGAAAGAATAGAAAAGAAATTGGATAAGGGGAGTGACTCCAGTAAATCAAGAAGTCATAGGTCCCCTGATGAGAATATAAAATCAAGGAGTGTCGGTAGACACCATCATCACTCCCAAGGGCACTCCAAGAGGAGGGCACACAGTAGTTGAAGCCCATCTCCTACCAGAAAGCATAGGAGATCTAGAGTGGATGAACTGAAGAGTGAAATGAACAAGATTAGACCTCCTACGTTTGATGGAGAGCACCAGAAGGAGGAAGATGTTGAGACATGGCTTCTTGGCATGAGGAAATATTTCCAACTACATAATTACTCCTCTCATGCAGAAGGAAGAATTGAATGTATCAACTGAAAGGAAAAACATCCATGTGGTGGGATCAACTTGTGCAGGTGCAACACATTAAAGAGAAAAATGTTACTTGGAAGGAATTCGAGAAACACTTTGAAAATAAATATTTAACTAAGATATACTATGACCGAAATATGAAAGAGTTATTTGATCTCAAATTGGGTAGCATGACCATTGATGAATATGAACGAAGTTTTTTGGAATTGTTGAAGTATGTCTCTTTCATCAAAGATGAGACTGTCAAAATTCAAAGGTATTTGAGTGGAATTCCATCTTCCATTAGTGACAAGATCTAGTATGATGATCCTAAAACTATGGAAGAAAATATAAGGAGAGAAAAATGTTTATATGAGCAGCAAGAGAAAATCCCACTTTTTGGAAGGCTTGGGAGGACAAGAAGAAGTTCAAGAAAGAGCAAAGGCAGAAGGGAAACAAGCTTCCCTTTTTCAGAAATAGTCCTCAATGAAAACCATATTTTAGAGAGTAGAGAATGGTTGAGGTGGGGGGACAAAGGCCAAGGAAAACGCCCATTCAATGTTGGCGCTATCAAGGAGACCACAAGTATAGAGATTGTCCCCACAAAAATGGAAAAGTGAGGGTTGTCCAAAATGTTCAGCAAGAAAAAATAGTGGAGGACATGGGCAATAGAATACCAAGGATCTATGCATCCCTGGACAACAAGCAAGTTGAGTTTCAATCACACATGATTGAATTTGAAGGTATGATCAATAACCATGCCTTTACTATTTTAATTGATTTAGGGGCTAGTCATAGTTATATAGATCCCAATATGGTGGAAAGTTTGTATTTGCCAAGAAACAAGCATGGAAAATCTTGGTTAGTGCAGCTGGATACAGGAGCCAAAAGAAAAGTTACCAAAATGGTTAATTCATGTATCATGGATATGAATGGATTGAGCACAAGGGAAGATTTGAACATCTTACCTTTAGGTTCCTATGATTGTCTAATTGGTATGGACTAGTTGGACCAACACCATGCCATTTTAGACTATCATAAAAAGGCATTCACTTGCTTGGATGAGGAAGGAAATCGGAGAACAGTCCAAGGAATTCCCAGAGTAGTTGCTATCAGATAAATCTCAGAAATGCAACTGAAGAAGTGCTACAGGAAAGGTTGTCAAATATTTGTAGCCCATGTGGAGGAAGCATCTAAGGATAAAGTGCCAAATATTGAGGATCATGCAATCCTAGAAGATTTTGAAGATGTGTTCAAGGAGGTACCAAGACTACCTCCAAAGAGAGATATTGATTTCTCCATAAACATGATGCCTGGAGAAGCTCCAGTGTCAAAAAATCCTTACAGAATGAGTACACCAGAGCTGAAGGAACTGCAAATGCAACTTGAAGAACTTCTTAAGAAGGGGTATATACGCCCAAGTGTATCACCTTGGGTTTCCCCAGTCTTGTTCGTTTAGAATAAATATGGGACATTAAGATTGTGCATTGATTTCAGACAGTTGAATAAAGTGACTGTAAAGAACAAGTGTCCTCTGCCAAGGATTGATGATCTCTTTGATCAATTGAAGGATGCAAAGATATTTTCGAAGATAGATCTCAGGTTAGGGTACCATCAGATAAGAATTAAAGAGGAAGATATCATCAAGGCCACCTTTAGGACAAGGTATGATCATTATGAGTTCACAATGGTGCCATTTGGGTTATCAAATGTGCCCATTGTTTTTATGTTCTTAATGAATGGTGTTTTCAGGGAATATTTGGACAAGTTTTTCATTGTCTTTCTGGATGAGATCCTTGTATATTCCAAGTTAGAGGAAGAGCATGAGCATCATTTGAAGATGGTGTTGCAGGTGCTAATGACGCATCAGTTGTATGTCAAATTGAGCAAGTGCTCATTTTATTAAAACATAATTCACTACTTGGGGCATATCATTTCAAAGGATGGGATAGTTGTGGATCCTGAGAAGATAGAAAACATTATAGAATGGTCAACACCAAAGAATGTAACAAAAGTCAGATACTTCATGGTTCTAGATGGCTATTACAAAAGGTTCATTACAGGGTTCTCAAGAATATCTCACCCCATCACTTCCTTGCAAAGGAAGGGGAAGAAATTTCAATGGACAGAAGAATGTGAGAGAAGCTTCCAACAATTGAAGAAGTTGTTAACCAGTTCTCCAATTCTGAAGATTGCAGATGTGAATGAGGATTTTGTGGTTTGCAAAGATGCATGTAAGGAATGATTGGGAGGAGTCCTTAGCTAGAATGGGTTTGTAATATGTTATGAGTCCATAAAATTGAAAGAGCATGAAAGGCTCTATGCCACTAGTGATTTGGAGTTGGCAGCCATCGTACATACTCTAAATAAATGGAGAAATTACCTCATGGGAAAGAGGTTTGAACTCAGGATGGACCATCATAGTCTAAAGTATCTATTTGATCAACCAATGGTAGGTAGAGTAGGTGGTTGGAATTCCTCTGTGAGTATGACTTTGATATCAAGTACATCAAAGGAAAAGAGAACAAAGTGGTTGATGCACTCAGTGGGAGAGTGCATGAAATGCATGCTACATCCATCAACATGTATCACACGAATCTTCAAGGCAGAATATACAAGGCTACAAATTCAGATTTGCAGTACATGGAATTAGTAATAGAATTGCAGCAAGGTAAAATGCATCCGAAGGTTGAGGATTATGAATTGGGAATTGATGGAATCCTTCACTAAAGAAACAGAGTCTATATACCCAATTCTATAGAATTGAGGAGAGCAATTTTAAAAGAGATGCATAATGTGCCTTATGCAGGACACCCAGGATATCAGAAAACAATTTCAGCAGTCAAGAGCCAATATTATTGGCCAAGCATGAAGTAAGAGATTGTTGAATACATAGATAAATTCTTAGAATGTCAAAGGGTAAAGGTTGAGCATAGAAACCCATCTAGTTTGCTACAACCATTACTCATTCCTAAGTGGAAGTGGGAAGTGGTGACAATGGATTTCATCACAGGATTACCTAGAACAAATAAGCAACATGATTCCATCATGGTGGTGGTGGATAAGCTTACTAAAGTTGCCCATTTTATTTCATTGAAGACTAGTCACAAGGCAGCTAATGTTGTCGATATCTATATGAGGGAAGTAGCATGATTGCATGGCATACCCAAGACAATTCTCTCTGACAGAGACCCAAAATTTACCTCAAAGTTCTGGAAGGGGTTATTCAAAGGGTTCAAAACAAATCTGAACTTCAACACTACTTATCATCCTGCATCTGATGGGAAGACAAAGAGGGTGAACCAAGTGATATAAGATATGTTAAGAATGTATGTGATGGAAAAACCATCCAAATGGGAGGATTGTCTACACTTGGTAGAATTTTCTTACAACAATGGGTATCAAGTATCACTGAAGATGAGCCCATTTGAAGCACTTTATGGCAAAAAGTGAAACACCCTAGTAAGTTGGGATAACCCAGTTGATAGGGAAGTGGTTGGGCCATACTTGCTCAAGGAAATGGAAAAGAAAATGTTGAATATTAAGCAAAATTTGAAGGTTGTCCAAGACAGGAAGAAAAGTTACGCCGATAAGAATAGAAACCACTGGGAGTTTAAAGTGGGTGATCATGTTTTCTTGAAATTAAAAGCCAACAGAAGTTCCCTGAAGTTGGGAAACTATTGCAAGTTGGCAGCTAGATATTGTGAACCATTTGAAATCCTAGAAAGGATTGGACCAGTTGCTTATATGATTGCATTGCCTGCATCCATGACTATTCATAATGTATTTCATGTTTCATTTCTCAAGAAGTATGTACCTGATCCTAATCATGTGATTGATTGGAATGTGATTCAGGTGGAGCAAGAAGGCTCCTTGTAAGTGCATCTGATGCACATATTGAAAAGTAAGAGAAAATAGCTCTGGAATCGAGCCATAGGGATTGTAAAGGTCCAGTGGAGCATGAGGATCATATGCGGGCAGAGTATCCACATATTTTTGAAGATTTTGAAAATCTTGTTGATATTATGTAAATGAGTTGCATTGAGGACAGTGAAAAAATAAGGGGAGGGGATTGTAATACCCCAGGCCAAGCCCCTGCTAAATGTTTGAAGGTTATTTTTCATCCAAGATTATTCTTTCTTCTTTATTTTCATAATTATTATTTTCTTATTTCAATCTCTTAACCTCATCCAATAGTTTTTTATTATGGCTTCGTAATCTACATATCTCTTCATATTTCATTTTCAAATATTCCCTTGATTCATTTTTTTCCTACTTACCTTTGCTATTATTTTCTTGCTTTAGGTTCTTAACCTCTTTAATGAGTGAGCTCCTCACTCTTCTTCTTAATCTCTTCCTTTTCTTCTTTTAATTCATCTTGAATTCTATACATTTCCTCCATTTTTGTATCCCTAATCCATTTATCTCAAAATATTTTTTCAAATTCTTCCCATGTGGAGCGAAGTCTAGTATCTTCATTAAGGCTTCTCCACCAATTATGAGCTCCACCTAAAAAAAAAAATTATAACCCACAAGGACTTATACCAATCCTCATACAATATTCATTCACCATCCTCAAGCATTCCCTGGGACTAATTTCATCTTTATCTTGATCTCCACTAAAGTTAGGTATTGTCATTGATTCTTAATTGAGGTCTAACCCCAATACTTTTCTTCCATTCTCCGTATATTAAGGAGAAATATCTCAAATAGTTATAATACTTGTTCCAATATAATATTATAGGTTTTATCTTTCTAATGGATTTTTAATCATCTCAATCGGACATTCCAATAAAGAGTTATGATAGTTTTAAGTCAACATACCTTGGAAACCTTGATTTGGATTATGTCCTCCTGGCTGACCTTACTTCTGATGTATCTCTGCAATTTCGACCCTTCTTAGTATGAAATTGTGACCTATAGTACTCTGAAATTTCTTCTCTGCAATTTCGACCCTTCTTAGTATGAAATTGTGACCTGTAGTACTCTGAAATTTCTTCTCTGCAATGGCATAGGTCTGACCAAAATTGGGTGTGTCAAGTGGAATTTATAGTAACTTCCCCACACCTTGCTGATTTTTGGCCTTTCCAGGAGAGAGAACTTGTACAACGTGGCCCGTGCACAATAATTGATATAAAATTTTGAAAACTGTACCAAAACTACTATGTCCTGTCCAATGTTTACTGCAACTGGTCTCACTCATTTTGGATCCTCTATGAATAATTTACATGGCTATTTTACCCAGAACACATGTTTGAGACTAGTCAGCTACCCTATCTTACACGCGGTGGATCTACAATAGTAAGATGACCCAACAACTAAATTTTTTATCAAAGATACCTTGCTAATTTCTATGAATAGAATTTGATTTTCAAGATCTAAAATGTCACAAAAAAAAAATTATAGAGAAAATTACGAGATGACTAAAATCAGGATGATTCAAGAACCCGACCTTGTACAGGATATATCTCCGAAAGTATAAATCCTCAGTAGCTGAAATTTTAACCCTGAGTAGACTTATCCATCTGCTAAATAAACTCCAAGGATTTCCTTCTGAAATGTCGTATAAAAAAAATTGTATCGAAAATTCCAAGGTGTTTCAGATGCAACAACGAAACCCCAAGACCTTGAGCTATGATACCAAATGTAATGATCGAAATGCTCAAAATATCATAAAATAATATAAGTACACACCATGTACGTAATGTCAACGTGGAGCACAACTCCAATATATATAAGTTACATAATATATCCTTGAAGAATAAGGGAACCCCCTCCAAATAACAAAATACCATTCATACTTCCCCACACTCTCAATAATGAATACATGATCTCTTATATATATATATATATATATATATATATATACACACACACTTGCACATGAGGCCCCTTTATCACTAGGATGACCCTATTACATATGTATTTACACATTACATGTACATTTAATCCCATATATACCCACCCTTAGGGTCATATCATATACATTTAGTCATATATATGCCCCCCATTGGGTCATAACAACACTTGTGTCCCCTTTATTAGGCTAATCACTATTACATATACATTTAACCCCATATATGCCTCCCTTGGGGTCATATCACAATATCGCTATTCAGAAGTATTTTTCCTCAAAGCTTCACAATTAAGGGCTTTACATGTGATGAAACCAAGTAATAGGATTTAATTATATTCCCACCTTATTGTTTCCACTAATGATGATCAATCCATCCAAACTCAATTATTTATTTTCTTAATCTTTTATAGTTGGTTGTTTCATAAAAAAAATTCCTTTGATTCTATGTGTTATTTTTGTGACTTCTCCAATTTGTTGTAGTTGTTGGTCTCTAATAATTGTTGGCATATTTATTACAGGCAGATAGAAGGTAGAGTATTTGTTTTTCATTGATGGAAAGCTCAGCCCAACGATGACAAACAAGAGAAAGTGGCAAGACCAACAACGCAATGAAGATCGCATGGTAAGATCAGAAGATAAACTCTAGGAGTCAAGGAAGCAACTCATCAAGATTGTGGACTGTCGAATCATCAAGATTGTGGACCATTGATCTAACTCCATTTCAGAGTTTTGGATACCGGGAGTTGGAGTGTCGAAACACTTCATCAAAGAAATGTTGAAATGTCGAAATGCGAAACGTCGAAATACCTTCAAATCATTTAGGGGTTCATGACTTGGAGTGTCGAAACACTTCATCACAGAAATGGAGAAACTTTGAAATGGGAAACACCGAAATACCTTCAGATCATTTCGGGGTTCGTGACTTGGAGTGTCAAAACACTTCATCACAGAAATGCCAAAATGCCGAAATGCGAAACGCCGAAATACCTTCAGATCATTTTGAGGTTCATGACTTGGAGTGTCGAAACACTTCATCACAGGAATGCTGAAATGCCAAAATGTCGTAATGTGCTATCAACCAAGCTCCATTTCGGAGATCTCGATATGGAGAGATGTGAAGTCTCATCACTGGAAAATCCCCGAAACACGAATTGCAAAATGCAGTTTCAGACTTGGCCCCTGGTCACCGTTGGTGGTCACGTGAGGGGAAGAATCTAGTGGAGCTAAACTCCATTTTGGAGTTTCGGCGATTGCAACATGAAGAGTGGAGACCCTTCATCACAAGAGTCCCGAAGTTGCGAATTGTGAAGTGCTTTGTGGATAAGTGCCTAGTCACCACCGATGGTCACGAGAAGGGAAGGAGCTAGTCCAGCTAAGCTCCTTTTTCAGAGTTACGGGGATCGTGACATGGAGCGTCAAGAAATATCACCACATAATTGCCGAAATGCAAATTGTGAAAGGAATTTGGATTAAGCCCGTGGTCACAGCCAGTGGGCAAATGGGTTAAACGCAAGACCTTGTGGATTTAATCCATTGGTGATGGTTATTTGAGCATTTGATCGAAGGGCTATTGTTGATCTTCATGATTAACTGTTCAGTTACGATTCAGTTAGGAGAACCAAATCATGGTTCTTGGATGGTTGGTGATTCAGTTACTGAGGCGTTTTTTCCCAAGAAGATTCAAGGTGTAACCGCAGAAAAAGTGGATAAAAGAAACACGTTGTGACTATGCACGGGGGCTGTGCGGAGTGAAAAATGAATTGAACTGTAGAAAGGTAAAATTACAGTATGTGCAGTGTAAAGAAAACTCAGAGATGAGAAACAAAAGCGGAACATAACATAATAGGTCAAGAGAGTAGAATGTGCACATATCAAAGATGCATATCTGTGAGAAGAAGAGAAATCTGAGGTGTGCATGCTGAGACAGAGGAGAATATTAGAAAGCTGAAGAGGATGCAAGCAGGAAGACACTGATGTAGGCAAAG
>ML778188.1:2030667-2049640 GCA_009831015.1 Picea engelmannii
GAAAATGTCTCCTTGGTATATATAGGAGACTAGGAGGTATAATTACAACTAATGGCCTAAAGCCGACATAAATAAAATAACATTACTAATATAATATGCCCCAATTAAGGGGTAATGAGCCAACATTAGGGCTTAACAGAGGAGTGGACCCAAAATCAGTTGATGGGTACCCTCGCCAAACAAGACAGGGCCCCATAATTAATTTATTGTAACTGAAAGTAATACTTTTATGCACAGAGTATAAACAATAAGTTACACAGTGTTAAAAAAAAAAAAAAAAACACATCGCACAATCGTGGAACCCCACAGAGGTTACAATACCTTGTATGCACATAAGTTATAAAGTATGTAGTGTTAAAATAAAACACACAAAGTATAGTCGTGAAACCCCACATAGGGTAAACATTGCCCTTACATATCCGGAGCTAAACTATAAAATGACGCATAGTTAGAATAACTCACACAGAACACAGATGTGCATCCCACAAAGGGTAAAACAATTCTTTTGTATATGTATAAAGCATAGGATTATGATTTATACAATGTTGTATAAGTACAAGGAATGAAAAGAAATTTAAGATGGAAAATCACATAGGCTCAATTATGAAATTCCCATAATGGGTAAGTAACCTTTTTACATAAACAGAGAATTAAATTTTGAATTACGCATATAGTGAAATCACAAATTTCCACAGAGGAAAATCTTTTTCAATTCAGAGGATTTAGATAGAGTACGAGAAGAGTTCTACCATACTTCTCTGTAGAAACAAAAGAAATTTAGGATTTTCTATATAAAACACAGAGAGAAATTCAAGAATAGAGGTTCGAGATATTGAGATATATGCGAGTAATTGTGCTATACAAAATACTAGTGAAATTAACAAAACAAAGGGTCGATATTACAACATATTTATATGTATATCGATATTTTCTTATGAAAAATACATAAGGTAAATCATGAACCAGAGGGTTAAAACCACTCGTTACATATTCTTTTGCAAACACTGAATGTAAGTTACAAGCATGGGATTATTCGTTTCCCTATATCTATTGTCATATGGAGCTCATAAGTTAACTCACAAAAACATAAGATTTATTGTTACCTTGCACACAAAATGTGAGTTACGAAATAACCATAGAAGGATTGTTTGCCACACTTTTTCAAGAGTCTACATAGATTAATAAATAAAATTACACAGAAAGAATCTACGAATCTCATGGAGGGTCTATCCTATATATATATATATATATATATATATATATATATATATTCGTATAGATTTAAATCTCGAATTCTCCAGTGTGGTAATACAGAGCGTGACCCCTTTAAACTATGCATTTTTCTTACGCAGGGTGTCCATTCAGGTACATACAGAATGCTAGAATAATTGCTAGGACAGAGTTACAAATTTGCAGTGTTAACTTTCTACACAAGCACATCGATTTCGGGATCCCCATAGTTAATAAACAATATTACATGCGTAAGTGATAACGGTTATCAATGTCACACAATAAAGCAATAAAATGTGAAAAGAACATTGCAGATTCGGGCCATAGTGGAAAAATGGAAGAAACACCTACGAAGGCGAGGTACCAAATGCGGATAACCCTCAACAGTTCCCAAACAAGTTTTATCCATGAGAGTTACCGAAAATAAAGAAAATAATTTTGAGAATTACCATGGCCGAGTCCATTTTCCAAGTTGCCGACCATATACAAGGATGGAGACACAGAGTATGTGTAGAGACCGAAGCACACAGGGTATGCACAAAGACCAAATCGCACACAGGGCAGAGGAAGGTTTCACGAAGGCAAAGGGAACAATGAATGGATTAATATTGAACACATTGCAAATGAGGAGTAATGTGTGATGGGAATGCACAATACTATAGCCATGTGAATAATTGGATATGGTGAGCCCGCATTGGGCACGACTGCCTAAGCATCCAGTGCGATACAGACTTATCTTAAATGTAATAGCTAGTAGTAAATGTATTGTAGACCGATATGAAACCTGACATTAACATGGCTTCTAAACCTATTCAATGTTGGGACGTGTCCTAAGTCGGGTAGCGTTAATGTTGTAGGTATAGGTTTAGTCGTGGCATACTTGCAGAACCCTATTGTGTTATGGGGTGTGATATGTCAATGTCTGCATTGTAATAACCACCCTATAACATTCCCTTTGTAATGATAACACATGTGCGCATAGAAACTATTTTAATGTGTTAGGATATGAGTTATAATGTGGTGGAATGTCATGTTACAACAATACAATTGTAGGAATAGTGCTAATATGTAATAGTTCATATAACCTATGATATATATATATATATATATATATATATATATATATATATATATAAAACAAGTAAGGGTTATATCGTATGCTAAATCAAACAATTGTGTATGTATATCCATAATGGTATATGCTAAGGACTCCATATGTGGGATTATATATGGGTAAGTGTTAAGAATTTACATATCGGTTACAAAATTGAATGTGTTAAGAGTTATATATAAGTTGGGTCTTTTGGTAACAACTTATATAGATATATAATGATAGGTATAGTATCAATGGTACATTATGTATACTATAATTTCTAAATGGATACAGTGAGCAATGCAAGCTCATAATATTTGATAATACAAATATTATGAGCAGACTATATGCTAGTCTATTATTCATAGTTTAATATGCACTGAAATCTTTTAACAACACAACTTAACGTAGATAAGATATCTATCTTGATAGCAGTTGTCATAACTACAAAGAGGTACGTGTTTTAATCCAATAGCGACAATAATAAAGTTATGCTTGAACAAGTATTGAAGAGTCAAGGAGTTTTAATGCACCTAACAAAAAAAAATATTAATTGGTAAATTTGGGGTACATTACATATGGTATCAGAGAAGAAGGTTACAACACTTGGACCTCAGGTCAAGACCAAACTAGTTTAGTTTATTTTATTTCTGTTAAAACAAAAGACTAATAAATATGGTTACTGTTACAAACAAAAAACGTTTTGGTCTGTTGTGATAATGGAAGCACAAAATGAAGAGGTGATCAGACTTGAAGAGAATCTCGATCAAGGACCTCCTAAAGAACCTGGATAGAACAACGAAGGAAGTTCAGCCACCCAGGTTCTGGAAACAATGAAAAACCTTATCATGGAACTGCAAGTGTTCAAGGCAGATAATGAAAAGATGAAAAAGGCATAGGGAGACCAACAAGAAATAAATGAAATGTTGTTGCGCAACATAGTAACAAAGAATATCCCAAAACACAATGACAAGGAGGAAGAAGTCAACAAAAGAGCCTCTAAAAATTTTGGTCATGAAACAAAAAACGACAACTATTCTTTCGAAGGCACACAAGTGGTAGGAAACAAAACAACCATAGGAAGAAAAAGAAAACAGGTGGATCACCTGGAAGGTGAATTCAAGAATATCAAGCCATTCACCTTTGATAGAGAATTGAGGACGAGTGAAGAGGTTGAAGCATGGTTACTGGATATGAAGAAATACTTCCAGATTTATAATTATTCTAGTAACATGAAAGTCAGAATGGCCATTTATAACTTGAAGGGAAAAGAGAGTATCTGGTGGCAAGACCTGAAATTGGCTAAGGGATTAAAAGAGAAACAGATGGAATGGTCAGATTTCAAGAAATACTTCAAGAATCAATATTTATCATAAATCTATTACGAAAGAAAGACTACACAATTTTATGAGCTAAGACTCGGACATATGACCATGGACGATCTAATAAATAAATTTCTTGAATTATTGAGATTTGTGCCATACGTCAAGGAATACAAGGTAAAAGTACAGTGATTCTTAATTTGTCTTCCACAGTCATACAAGGACATAATTGAATTCAACAATCCCAAAAATTTAAGCAAACTGTTTAGAAAGGCCTGAATGTGCTATGATTAGTACAAACAGAGTTCTGAAATTCCCAAGGCATGGAAGGATAAGAAATAGGAAATAATGAATCAGTGGAAGAAAGGCTTCCAGCCAAACCCTTTCCGAAATATGGTAAAGAAATTCCAAAAGAAAGATTTTCATTCCAACAACCAGAATGCTCAAGGGGGAGGTAGACTAGTTAATCTGGGAGCCAAGAAAGTTGGGGACATCCCCAGAGAACCATTAAAGTGTTTGGAGTGTGGAGAACCTCACCTGAGGAGGAACTGTCCATGTTTAACTTCCACAGTAAGGACTACAGTCCATAACCTGCAAGAAGCCTCTACAGTAGGAGATATGGGCAGAAGCGTGCACATAATTAATGTAGTTGTAGATGGTAGACAAGTTGATCATCAATCCACTATCATGGAGGTTCAAGGTAAAATTCATGATAATCACATTTCTATTTTAATTGACCTAGGAGCTAGTGTGAGTTATGTTAGTCCTAGTTTAGTTGATTCAAACAAACTCAAGAAATTAAATCATGCCCAGTCCTGGTCAATACAGTTAGCAACAGGGACTAAGATAAAAGTAATAGATTTCATTTCTGAATGTGAACTCAATTTAGATGGGCAAAGTACAAAGTTAAATATGAATGTTTTACCTTTTGGATCTTACGATATAATCATTGGAATGGACTAGTTAGAAAAACATAAATTAATTTTGAACTACTACGAAAAATCGCTTACATACAGAGACAAAAACAACACAGTTAGGGAAATACAGGGGATCAAAAAACCAGTTTCAGTTAGGCAGATATCAGCCATGCAGTTTAAGAAATGCATGAATAAAGGTTGCCAAATTTATGTTATTCAAGTAACTAATCTATTAGAAAAGGAAGATAAACCCAGTCTAGAAGACTTTACAGTCCTACATGGGTTTAGATATGTATTTGTGGACAAAATACTAGAGTTGCCTCCAAGAAGAAATATAGATTTCTCTATCGATCTACTACCTAGATCTGCCCCGATATCTAAGGCACCTTATAGAATGATTTTACTCAAATTAACATAGCTGAAAATTTCGCCGAAAGAACTGTTAGATAAAAAGTATATCAGACCAAGTGTCTCTCCTTGGGGAGCACCATTTCTTTTCATTAAAAATAAATATGGAACTTTAAGGTTATGTATTGATT
This sequence comes from Picea engelmannii, assembly GCA_009831015.1. Lineage (NCBI taxonomy): Eukaryota > Viridiplantae > Streptophyta > Pinopsida > Pinales > Pinaceae > Picea > Picea engelmannii. The sequence continues at coordinate 2,035,769 of ML778188.1, forward strand.
ATATACAATTAAACAAGATGACAATTAAAAATAAGTATCCTCTCCCCAGAATTAACGACCTATTTGACCAAGTGGGAGGAGAAAAGATTTTCTCTAAGTTATATTTAAGGTCTGGTTATCACCAAGTCGGAATAAAGGATGAAGATATAAATAAAACAAATTTTAGAACGAGATACAGACACTATGAGTTTGTCGTAATTATGTTTGGTATTACTAATGCACCAACAACCTTTATGTGTTTGATGAATAGTATATTCAGTCAATATTTGGATAAATTTGTATTGGTATTTATCGATGAAATTTTAGTTTATTCGAAAACGGAAGAAGAACATGAAGAACATCTAAAAATAATATTGCAGAGCTTAAGGAAACACAAGTTGTATGCAAAATTTGACAAATGTGACTTCTAACAAAGAAGAATACAATACCTAGGACACGTGATATCCAAAGAAGGTATCGCAGTTGATCCAGAGAAGATAAAAGCCATTATGGAATGGCATATCCCTAAGAATGTAGCAAACATCAAATCATTTATGGGAATTATGGGTTACTACTGCAGATTTATCAAAGGATTTTCTAATATCGCGTACCTAATTACATCTCTACAAAAAAAGGAATAAGGTTTACTTGGTCGCAAAAATGTCAAGACAGATTTAATAAGCTAAAAGAACTGTTAACTAAAACACCTATTTTAAGTGTAACATCCCGCTCTGGCGCACTGAGCGAACTTATTCTTTGAGGACACTTGCTCGCAAGTGATCCGGATTATTATGATATTAAAACATTGTCTTTGATTATGATGCGTCATGGGTGGATGGCATGTTGTTTTACTACATTGACATAGACAGGTGCTATTGACTCGGTTTTACTGAGTGTGCAGGGTTTGGACCTAGAGGATGCAGAGGCATCGATGGAACCCCTTGGACTCTGGATCGAGTCAGGGAGTGTGCTATTGGGGTTTGATTGATTTACTGTGATATTATTACATTTGATTAGATGATATGATGTGGACATGTTCTGACATGATTGTTGATGATGCAGGCTGATGATAGCTTGTCGACCAGACTCACATATGGAGTAAAGGGGCCACACACGACTACCAGAGAGGTTGAGGGAGAGGTGTGGACAAAAGCCCTGCCACGGCCTACTAGCACTCCCGTTGTGGCGTGAACTGTAGGTTAACGATTACCTAGTTCAAGAGGACCCACGATGTCACGAGGGAAGACTGTGACAGTCGCTCACGATGATTCTAAGAGGCATGCAATACGACGGGGGCCTTATTCCTTAGAATCCCTTAGTCTCCCAAAAGTTCAGCTAGCGGAGTGTTGACTCCAGGGGTTATTGATGTCTACCAATCATTCAAGAGGCGGGTGGCACCCTTGGAGCATGTGGTGCATCCTGAAGGGCACGTCGCGCAAAAGAAACAAAAGAGGCAAGTGGCACCCTTGGAGCATGTAGTGTGTCCTGAAGGGCACGCCGCGCAAAGAAACAAAAGAGGCGAGTGGCACCTTTGGAGCACGTAGTGCGTCCTGAAGGGAACGTCACGATGATGATGATAAAGGAACGAACCTAGATGGCCCTAAGATAATTAACACATTAAGAAATTTTAAAACAACTCCCCTAATTAAATGTCGCCGAGTTCAGAATCTAAGTCCTAAGTCTAAAACTTTGCTAGGCGTAAAATTTTTGTCTACCCTTGCGAAAACATCTTTAAAAATTTAAAATAGTAAAATTTAAAATAAAAACCATTTAAGTAATAACTTTGGTCTTCATAAAGTTTTGGGGTAAAATGAAGAGAGTGAGAAATTAATTAAAAGCTATGGATATAAAATATAAAAGAAGAAATTAATTATTTTTAATTTTTGATAGTTTAAAAAGATGTTGAATTAATAATAAAAGGGAAAAGGGGTTAAATTGAAACTGTTGTTTTTAGTTCTAATAAAAAGGGGAAAGAGGGAAATTATAACATTTAGGAAACTAGGAAATGGAGGTAACTTAAAAAGCGAAAGAGGGGAACTCATGGTAAAAAGTGGGAAACCAACTTAGTAAAGAATCTGCATTTAAGAAACTTCCAATTTTGAACTGATTTAGCAATTTCTTTTTAGGGAAAGCTTTTAAAACCTGTAAGGGAATCTAGGGGGACCTAGGAGTGATTTTAAGAGAAACTCTAGGTGGGTGAGGGAAATGAGATAATTAATAAATTAAAGAAAATAATTATTGGAGGAAAGTGGGGGATGGATGACACTTGTACGAAGGAGAATTTTTAGAAGATTTTTATTAAAACTTTAATTAAATGAAATTTAGGGAAAGAATGGAAGTTCTAAAATGCTATAAAAGAGAGGGAGGGTAAGGAAGATGGGGATCGAATGTTAGCGTAACGTTACGCTGTCGGATTAGTGACTCGACTGATTTACTAGTGGGAGTTGGGATTTCCTAGCTCGAAGAGGAGTGGTAGCTTGGCCTTGTGAGGTGAGCTGGGAGCTAGATGTACCCTCTGGATAGTGTGTGGCCCCTTTACGACTTGGGGGGCTAAGGGGGAAGAAGAGTACCCCTAGCGTTGGTTGGGAGGTACCGGTGTAGTATCGACGGTCGGTGAGCGGGAGCGGCATAACACGCGCGGATGACACATGGAGCAGGCGATCAGGCAACAGTACGTTGCCCATTTTGCACGATAGAAGGTATTAGGGCCCTGGCTCTCTATTAATGTTATCAGCATTTGTATATTTGCTTTGTGAGATGAAAAATACTTGACTTAAATCTTCTTGGGTTCTCATCGGAATGGTTGGTTTTCTTTTTCTGTTCTTTGGCAATTTTAATGGTGTGATGGATATAAAAATGTTTCTTCTTAACTCTGCTATTGCAAGTCGGTATTGGATAAAAATATTTTTGACCTCAGTGTTGCCGACCTTCCTTGGTTCTATGCAATCTCCAGTTGTGCCTTACATTTTTGTTTTGCCTACATTTGTTTTTTCTTGGAAGAGATGAATCTAACTCTGCACTTGAAATCCTTATGGCCTCAACCTTCTCTTTTGTTGTCAGCATTTTTATTTGGTATTCTGAGATGAATTTCTTTATCTTTGATCGGAGGTTGAATCTTGTTGGATGGAATGGTTTTGTTCCATTTATTTACCTCGTCGTTTTTATTTCATTTTCAAATTTTTCTTTCACCCGACCATTTGTGGGGTGTTTTCTTGGTTAGGGTAACGTAGTTACCCAACGCTATGGTGTTAAAATCGACAAATCCCTTGTAGACCGAATTTCGATGGTGCAAGGGGGGGGATCTGGGAACTTGTTCCTGATCTGTGATGTTAATTTCGACTTAGATCAGTGATGTTAATGTGATCCAGTTGGGTTCCAACACACAATTTTGGTTTTGTTGTTTTTAACCTTTTAATTCAAGATTTGGAAGTGCACAAGGCATGGAACTTCGCCTCTGGTTTGTCGATCTGAATTGTGCCTCGTGGAAGGTATACAAAGGATCCCGGATTGGTGGAACACGCGTGGATTCCTTGGGGTAGCGTGAAGTTCTCTTGTGTGCAGTAAAGCTGCCCTTGTGTCCTCTGTCACGGGCATGCGTTATCCTTCTTCAGAAGTAAAACAAAATTTTTGTTGGTGATCTCAGTACTGCCCTCCCCGGTGGACGTCCAAGAACTATAACACCAACATGATGGTACAACTAGAATCAGTAGATAACGCTGATGTTATAACCTAAACCCTATCCCTGTGCCAGGAGCTTCCTATAGGCTCGATGTGATGGCTGGGGTGACTTATACGCCAAGTTTAAATAGCATATGGTATTGAAGTTTGACTCGTTTAACTCCATCAATCCAAGTGTTTCTCTTTTCAAAACTATCTTTTTATTCCATGGAGTTCATTTCTTAAATTAAAGCTCAACAATCACAATTTCCACTTAGGAAAACACCGAATAATATGTTGGACTTGTCTAATGCACACAATTCCATTTCCCTCACACACCAATTAATCAAGACACTCCACGAAAAATAGTTCAGACTGAATCCATTCTCCAGTGGCGTTTATGTGATGTGCCCTCCTTTTTCCAACTAAACCATCCAGAATCTTAGGGCTTGGACTCTTTCAGATCTGTTCTCAGGAGGCTATTTTGCAGTCCTTCTGCCTATGTCTGTCTGTGTAAGTAACGAGTATATCCTTAGCTGGAACCTACAACATGATCTTGAAGTCTTTCATTTCTATGTTCTATCATTAATAATTTTATTCTATGAGATGCAGAAGTCATCTAATTCTTTCTTATACCTAGAACATGCATTCATGTGTAATGTTTATTAATAATTCATTCGCAGAAAAGAAAAACTGTTGGAGCATTTAAGATCAAAGAAAATAGTGATCTGCATGCTAGATCCCTAGTATAGATTTAAATACCAAAAATAAAATGTGTGAAGCCATAGAGTACTATTCCTTMAAATATGGAACAATATTATGAGTTTTGTAATGGATCATATGGTTATAAGGGTTGAATAGAAGAAGAATAAAATAAGAAATAAATACATTTCTCAAATACACCAAAAAAAAAAAAAAAAACATAAATTATTATCAGATGATAGTAAATTCCCTTTTACATTGACCACCCAACCTTACTAACTGTTGGCAGAAACTTTCCACATCTATTGATTAATGCTTTATCAAGGTTAAAGGCTGGTAAGTTGCGAACTGGATTAATTTGGAAAATTGTCGAATTCATTATCGGTTTCCGTCAGTTGCCAATTTAGAAATTGCCGCATTGATTCTGGTCTCTGACTGCTGCCATTGATGGCTACCTAGTTGAGGCATGATTTCTATCATGTGTGCATCAGTTTCCCTTTTGGTTTGGTATGCACTACTGTCGCAGGTTTTTGTTAATAATGACCTAAATTTTGTTAGCAAGGTGTAAATGTATTGATCCGGTAATATTGTTACGATAATACATAAGGGTAAAGTCTTTGAATTTTTGTTATAAAATATGTCATTGTAATTTATTATTTTAAAACATGTAAATGTAATGTTCTTGCAACATGAATAAAATGCAATGTTAGTATTTGATACATATGAAATGTAAGATCATCGTTATTTTATTTGAAATGTTATTGTAATGTAAGGTCATTGTAATTTATTGTTTGAAACATGTAAATGTAATGTTCTTGCAATATGAATAAAACACAATGTTAGTATTTGATAACATCATTGTTATTTGAAATGTAAGATCATTGCTATTTTATTTGCAATGTTATTGTAATATAAAAAGTAATGATATGGTTATTTTATTGTAATGTTATTTTAAAATTTTATTGTTATTGACGACATATAAAATGTAAGATCCTTGAAACTAAGTACAATAAATTATTATGATTTAGTAAATGGGGAATTTTCAATTAATTAAATGTACTTATTTTTAAGGTTGGGTTGGTAACTCGTCGACTAATGGAAATTAAACGGAGTGATTGATCTGTAATTGTTTCCAATTGAGTCATAGGTAATGTTGAGTCTTAACTAATGGTCGGTTGTTGTCGGAGTCCTTCTGACTTGCACCTTCCGTAGATGACGTGGTCGTTCATTAACTTTTGTTGTACTTGGTTGTAAACATTTTATTGCTTGGTCTGCTTGTGTCAGGAGGGGTGTAGACACCTCCATGTTCCTCAGAACAGTCGTCAGCCCTGAGACCTTAAATGGTTAAAATCGATGGGAACTTGGGCTTGAGCGTTGCTTATGTGTCTTGGAGGTCGTAACCATTGCAGGGTAGGACGGGCGGGTAGTCAGTCTTATTTATTTTTCGAATGATCATCGTTAAATGCATGCAGACACTTGATGTATGTCTTAGGTTGTTATGTTGTGTTCGTCATTGTATGCGTCTTGTTCGTCATCGGTTGGCGATGCAGAGTCGAATGTGTTTATTTCCCTTGTACACGCGTGCACACACATTATAAAAAAAAAATTTACTTGTTTTATGAGGTTCGTCGTTGTAACGAGGAGGCTCGTTACATATGGTATCAGAGCGGGTTCAGCCCATGACTTGGGATCGCTATGGATTTCGTTGACATGATTTGATTATACTGTTGCTAACCGAGTTGATTGTGTTCGTGCATGTAATCATGGTTAGAGGACGACGGGATGCTAGGGGAGGAGGCGCGACACTTCCAGCAGCATCCACGCCTGAGGGGTCTAACCCCCAAGGAGATGAGCAGGTTCTCAGACAGGAGCAGATAGCAGTTGGTGATGTAGTCGGAATGATGAGATCGTTTCAGTGCATGTCTGAGGCACTGATCATCCCTTTGGAAAGAGATGAGGCTAGGGCACCGACACCCGCCGAGGTTCCACCTCGCGCTCTGGTCGGTACTGGTAGCATTCACCGCGAACTCGAGAAGGTCAAGTTTCCTGAGTTCTTTGGTGCCCCGGATGGCACAGCTACTGAGGCATGGTTGGAGAACATGGCGATGTGCTTCACACTTCGCGATTATACCTCCAACATGAAGGTATGCATGGCGGTCTTTCAACTGAAGGGGAGCACTCTTCTATGGTGGAAGACGCTCCTACCATAGCTGAACATAGTCATCGAAGACGTGTCATGGGAACTGTTCGAGGAACAGTTCTGAGAGAGATACCTTTCAGAGGAATTCATTGAGAGTCAGCTCAATGAGTTCAATGCCTTATGACAGGGAGGTCGTACGGTGCTTGAGTACGAGGCACGTTTTATGGAGCTACTCCGGTATGCTCCGCACCTTAACACCGAGAAACTTAAGGTCAACCGGTTCGTATTTGGACTTAAAGCCTCCATGCAAAGGTTAGGATTTTGATTCCTAAAACCTTGCATGATGCCATCTAGAAGGCCCTCATAGCAGAGGAGGAGCTTATTAGTGGGGGTCAGACTAGGACTCCAGTGAGACTATCAGGGTAGGTTTCACCTAGAACACAGCAGCACCAGACACTAGCGAGACATACGCCAGGATATCGTGGCTTCCAGAGGGGATCAACTTTCACTACACCCTGACGACCGCCACCTCAGCAGCGGACACCTTATTAGGGACCACCGCATCAGCAGCAGCGTCGCCTGCAACAGCAACATTTTAGGCCTGTTCAACAGAACAGACCAAGGTTCCAGGCCGGTGGGCTGTCATCTTCTACTTTAGGTACCTGGACTATTGGGCCGAAGAAGGGGTGTTGGACGTGTGGGGAGCCACACTACTAGCGCGACTATCCTGTGGAGAGTACCCGAGCATCCGGATCAGCTAGACCCACTACTGTGGGAGATATGGGCAAGGCCCATCAGATTCATGCAGCGATGAATAACTGCCAGGAAGAGCATCATTCGACTGTGCTCGAGACGACAGGTACTGTCGCTGACCAGACCCTTAGTATTTTGATAGATCTCGGTGCTACCGAGAGTTTCATTTCTGGTGTAGTGCTAAAAAGGATTAAGGTAAAGGCAGTCGAACAGGATGCGTTTATCTTCGTAGAGATGGCTTCAGGAGCCAAACAAAAGGTTGGAGGAAAGGTTACGGGCTGTTCCCTTAACCTGGGAGAGTTTTTCACAAGAGCCAACCTATACGTCACGATCATAGGATCTTATGATGTCGTGATTGGTATGGATTGGTTGGAATCGCATGAGGCGATACTCAACTGTAAGACAAAATGGTTGAGCTTGGTCGACGACGAGGGACAAATATGTGTGATTGTAGGATGGAACCAGGGAGTTTCCCTGAGGTTCATCTCTTCCTTGCAGCTATGGAAGAGTATGGGAAAGGGGTGCAAGATTTATGTGATCCTTGCGTTAAATGAGAAGGGATTAGCGGAAGGTCTAGAACACCTTTTGGTGGTGAGAGAGTTTGCGGACGTATTTTTGGAGGAGTTACCTGGGATGCCACCTGAGAGATATTTGGAGTTTACCATAGACCTAAAACTGGGGACTGAACCGATAGCAAGAACGACTTATCGGTTGTCGACCCCGAAGTTACAAGAGTTGAAAATGCAACTGAAGGAGTTGCTGGAACTGGGACTGATACGTCCTAGTGTGTCACCATGGGGTGCACTAGTTATTTTCATACGAAAGAAGGATGGATTGTGGAGGATTTGCATTGACTATCGTCAATTGAACAAGGCCACGATCAAGAATCAATATCCCTTGCCGAGAATTGATGATCTGTTTGATCAAATGAAGGGTGCGACGGTGTTATCCAAGATTGATTTGCGATCAGGGTATCACCAGTTGCGGATCAAGGAGGATGATGTCCCTAAGACCACCTTTAAGACGAGTTTTGAACATTACAAGTTTACTGTTTTACCGTTTGGACTGAAAAATGCCCCAGGGGTATTTATGAGTTTGATGAACGGGGTGTTCCACATGTACTTGGACAAGTTCATCCATGTGTTCATTGACGATATTTTGATTTACTCTCATACGATGGAGGAGCACGATGAGCACTTGCGCTTGGTACTACAGTGTCTGCAAGAGCACAAATTGTATGGGAAATTGTCCAAATTCTCTTTTTATCAATCGAGGATTCATAACTTAGGGCATTTCATCTCTGGAAAAGGCATCGTCATGGATCCATCCAAGGTCGAGGCTATTATGGAATGGCCTGTGTCGAAGAATTTCATGGAAGTGCATAGATTTATGGGTTTAGTAGGATACTATCGACGGTTTGTTGAGGGATTTTCGAAGATAGCAAATCTGATCACGGAATTGAAGAAGAAAAACAAGAAGTTTGTTTGGACCAAGAAATGCATGGAATCATTTCATAGGCTTAAGGAGTTGTTGACAACAATGTTGATACTAAAGGTCCCTGACATGGACATGGACTTCTTAGTATGCACAGACACATCCAAGGAAGGTTTAGGAAAAGTCTTGATGCAAGACGAACGAGTAATCGCTTACATTTCGAGGAAACTAAGAAGGCATGAGGAGAATTGTTAAGACCCTATAATGTACCTTTTTTCTCATACCTTTTGCTATCATTACATCCTTTTCCCACTCATATTTAAGCTTACATTATCACCTTAATCTATTTTCCCAAAGGTATATAAGGTTTCTTCTCTTTGTTATATGTTTAACTTGTTTTACATGTAATTTTACATTACTTTCATACTTAGCCATTAATCAGAAATATATAGTTGCTAAAGAAGTTTGAAGACTGTAGTTAATATATCGTTGTTGCTTGAAGACCACATTGCTGAAACAGTCAAACAGTATGCAAATCCCATTGCTGAAACAATCCGTGATTTGCGATGCTGAAACAGTATTTCACATACAGCAATAACAAGAAAATATAATTAAAGGAGATGTTTCACTAGCCGCAACAGCTGTACCTCAAGCCAGCAGCATTACAACCATTGTTGTTTCTTGAATACCAAGTTGTTGAAACAGTCAAACAGTATGCAAATCCTGTTGCTGAAACAGTCCGTGATTTGCGATGTTGAAACAGTATTTCACATACAACAGTAACAAGAAAAGATAATTAAAGGAGTTGTTACACCGGACGCAATAGCTGTACCTCAAGCCAACACCATTACAACCACTATAACAACATTTTGCTACGGAAGATCATAATATCCTATTCCAGCATAGAAGATTAGATCAGATTAAGAATAGGATTTGTATGTACACATGTAATTTTATGCTTAATTGTATTAAAAGGATTCTCCTCTTTAAATAAGGGAGAAATTAGCATTAGAAGGGAGACTACGGAAGGCTTAGCTAGAAGGGAATTACAGAGAAGGAGCGTGTTCAATTTTGATATTGTAACTTGTCACATTGGACAGATGAATAAAAGATCATTTTGAGCATTTCTTCTTAGTTCCCTTTCATTTCTGGGGAATCTTGTGAGAAGGAGAGGGCCCACCTTCTTCACAAGATTCAACCATTAATTTTTGTAGTGTGTTAAGTATTGTTTTTATTCATACATTGTTAAACTATGTTTTGTTGAAACTCTGTTTCAACTAATTGTTGCATCGTTTTCATATAATTCATTCCTAGGTAATTGTTGATCATTTTGATTGGTAATTATGTTTGCAAAATGAGTTTATGAAAGTGTGATAGTCAGAGACAGGTTCTAAATATTCCTAATTTGGGGAATAGGGGCATGTTCTTTGTTATAGAATAGTTAGTCTTCTTTGTAGTATGCTGAAAGGTTCATTTTCCCTAGGTTGTTGTTTCTTAATGTAATCCAGGATTCTTCTGATAATTATTTTCCTTTGAATCTTGAATTCTGCAATAGATAGATTGCTTTTACTATAATTCAAAGTAGAACTTCAGTCTGTTCAAAGAAAGGTGTGATTAGTGTAACTTTTACTACAACTTGGGATTTCTTTTGAGATTAAGCATATACAGTGTGTGATTGCCTTTGAAATAAATAGACTTCCCTGGGTTGAAAATTTATGTAACACTTGATTGTTTTAATTAATAAACAATTATAGTGACCAACATTTTGGCGTCGTTGCCGTGGAAGGCAATTATAGATTTCAAAAGAATTTATGTTTTTCTTTCAGATGTACAGATTGCATGAGAGGACGCAGGCCCCCCAAGGAAACTGACCCTATAGATGGTAGGGGCAGAGGAAGGGGAGGAAGAAAGACTTTTATCGACAAGATTATATCAAAATATGAATATTTTGTTCCTCAATGACCAAGCTCTCGAAAACCAAGGCCTCAACCTTCCTTTCAATCTAACATTGAAATGGAGACAGTTGAGAAACTAGCAGAAAACATTGAGGATCGAGCAAGTGCAGTAGGGGAACAAACAGAAGAAACCATGGATGGGTATAATGAAGAATTGCACCATGATGAACAGGTAGAAGAGGTAAACGATGAAAACTCTTTTTCTACCTTAGGATTTCCTATTCGTGATCTTCCTAGAGGAGTAGCTCCCATGAAGAATATTCCACTTTCAGCTTTACCTAACTTTCATGGTTTGTCTTCTGAAGATCCTAATGAATTCCTTTTCGAGTTTGACATATTATACATAAGTTATGATTACATTACCAATGCTAAAAAATTAAAGCTATTTCTAGAAACATTAAAGGGAAATGCATTAAGATGGTCTATGAGTCTTGGAGGTCATGTAATCACAACATGGGATCAGATGAAACATAAATTTCTACACAAATATCAAGAGTATTGTCGAACAAGGGAAAAAAGAGAGGAACTATTCAAGATGATACGGAAAGAGGATGAAAATCTGGAGGACTTCGTGGAAAGGATATAGTATAATCTACAAAGATCCAGTCACCCCAATGTAAGTAAAGATATTCTTAAAAAAATATTATTAAAAGGAGTAAGGGATGACTGTCTAGATATGTTGAATATGCTTGGTAAAGGGGACATATCTAAATAATCATATGATGAAATTGTTAACCTCTGTAAAAGATGKTCAAGAGGAGTTGCAAGGAATAGATCAAACATYAGGGATACCACATTTTCAAGAGTTCAAAAATCAGCCAGTGGAGGAGCAACAAGAGCCAAAATAGGTAATTTACTTGAGGATTTTAAAACTGAAATGTTAAGTTCTTTTGCTTCACAAATTGACACCTTGCAGATTAAAAAGAAACAAGCTGAAGCAGAAGGGCTCTATCCATCGTTTGTTCCAAATGCAGAGAAAATCACCCACTAAGGGAATTCCCATTGGACAAAATGCCAATTTGCACCCTTTGTGATAAGGATCATGAAACTCAACAATGCCCTTCTTTACCAGGAATCAAAGCAACGTTACAACCAACCGATGAAAAAGATGAAGTTGTCTATCTATTGACACAGAGAAGGCAATGGAAACCGCGGGGACAAGGTATGAATCCTAATATGCCATTTACATCTTCTAATTGTTGGAATAATTATCCTTCTTTTAGTCAAACAAATTACCCTCCCTTTAACCAAATGCAATACCCACCCTTCAATCAAATGAATTACCCACCCATGCAATAAACAAGCCCTCCCTTTGTAGACCCAACAATATGGACACCTTGGCCTTCACAACAACAACCTTACCTTAACCAATGGAATCCAAATTGGAGAGGTCAACAACCCCCGTTCCCAAATCAATTTCCTCAATTTCAATCACAATTTCAGCAACCACTCCCTTTACCATCAGGTGCTCCACCGAATAATCAAATGATGCGGCCCCAACTACCTATACATCCTAACCCTAACCCCAATAATAAGGCTGTGCAATGTATTGATATTCAAAACCAGCCTATACTTTCTATTTTCCCTGCACAATGCAATGATATTCATTTACGATCTGGGACAATATTAGAACCTATCATTGATGATTTTACCTCTTCTGATTTCGATAAAGAAGAAATAAAAAAGCACAATTCACCTAAAGAGGTACAACCATCCTCAAATACTGTTGCTGAAACAACAAAACCACCATTCCCTGAGCATTTAGCTTTGACTAAAACTCCTGAGCTACCTGCTTTCAATCTTCTAGGGGAATTACAAAATCTCTACGTCAAAATTCCACTATTACAAGCACTAAGAGATGTACCAATTTATGCCATAACTATGTGAGACATTTGTGTTAAGAAACCCGGTAGGAAAACTAAAGATCCCCTCATAGTTCATGTCATGGGATATTTGTCTGCACTAATGACGGGTAAAGTTCCTCCAGTTAAATATGGTGATCCCGGCCATCCTACTGTCACAGTGCAAATTGGAAAAACAATAATTCCTCGAGTTCTGGTAGACTTAGGTGTTGCTATCAATATTATGACTCTTGAAACTTCACAACTGTTACAACTGAAGAATGGAATTAGAGATACCCCAACCATTCTAGAATTAGCTGACCGTTCTACAATCAAACTGGAAGGAGTTATTGAAGACCTAATCATCTCAATTGAGTCCTGGAATTATCCAGCTGACTTTGTGGTATTACAACCTAAAAAAAAATTGGGGGTCATCCTCTAATTTTGGGTAGGCCTTGGCTAGCCACATCAGATGCCTTTATCAGCTGCAGATCTGGTTCAATGAGAATTTCCAATGGCTACGAGACCAAACATCTTACTCTCTACCTTCACGCTACACCCTTGATTAATAATGATAATTCCTTATGGGTGGACTATGATGATCAAACTACTCAACCTATCTTGACTATCGGACAAGCCTTAAGCCTTAAAGATGTCACTGAGGATGAAGTAATTAATAATTTTATTTGTTAACCCTCCTCTGTGACTCCAGAAACACATAATCAACTAGCTGCACTTTTGGAGTCAGATACCCAGGAAAACCTTAACTCTGAAGACCTACCTCAAACATCAGCTACCATCTCTTCTAAAAGTATACCAGTAGAAATTGAACCTGGCAAAACACTGAATATAAACCCCAACTTGATAGTTGTTGAAACACAACAATTAATGAAGTTACTTCTTGAACATAAGGAAGCATTCGCATGGGACTATATAGATATGAAGGGAATCTCTCCTGAATTATGTACTCATCGTATCTATATCAAGGAAGATTGTTGACCGATCTGTCAATCTCAATGAAAAATGAACCCTAATTTAAGAGAAATTATTAAAGAGGAACTTCAAAAATTGCTTAATGCAGGGTTTATATATCCTATCTCTGACAGTGAATGGGTTTCCCCGTTGGTAATAGTTCCTAAGAAAAATGGGAAATGGAGAGTGTGCATAGATTATAGAGCCTTAAATAAAGCCACTCAAAAAGATCACTTTCCGTTACCATTTATTGATCAAATGTTAGATAGTTTGTCAGGGAATAAATTCTTCTCTTTCTTAGATGGTTTCAGTGGGTATAACCATATCAAAATTGCACCCCAAGACCAAGATAAGACCAATTTTACTAGCCCCTGGGGAACTTTTGCTTATAGAGTCCTCCCATTTGGACTATGCAATGCACCAACAACCTTTCAAAGAG
>ML778188.1:2051034-2069998 GCA_009831015.1 Picea engelmannii
AAAGTGCTCGGTATAGATGGATAAGTGGGTGTATTTTCTACACAGGACTTGATCAAGAAATCCAAAAATGCATTAGAGAAGATGAGGTTTATGATTTACTAAAAGCTTGTCATGATGGCCCTTGTGGAGGGAATTTTGCTGATAAAAGAATGACACATAAAATTCTTAGGATGGGTTATTATTGGCCCTCACTTTTTAAAGATGCAAAGAAATATGTTCGAGCTTGTGATAGCTATCAAAGAATGGGTCAACCTAATCATAGAGATGAAATGTCATTAAACCCCTAGGTAGTACTCGAACCATTTGAAAGATGGGCCTTAGACTTTGTAGGACCCATTAACCCTCCATCCAATCAAAAAGTTTATATATTGCTCTGCACAGATTATATGACCAAATAGGTGGAGGCTAAAGCACTCCATAGAGCTATTGAAGAAGTTGTTCTAGATTTCTTATTTGAAGATATCTTTGTCAGATTTGGAGTACCTAGAGAATTACTCACAGATGGAGGACCTCCTTTCACCTCTCATGGTTTTAAAGCCACCCTTCAAAAATATCATATTCATCATAGAATGACTACACCATACCACCCCCAAGCCAATGGACAGGTGGAAAGTACAAACAAAGTAATAGAATCCGTTCTCACAAAAACAGTGAAGGAAAACCGGAAGGATTGGTCTCAAAGGCTCCCTGAAGCATTATGGGCTTATAGAACTACTTGGAGAAATACTACAGGATTCTCCCCCTATGAATTAGTTTATGGAAAAAGTGTTGTCTTTCCTGTGGAATTTGAAATCAAAACCTTAAGGATTTCTTTAGTTGTTAACCTTGATTTGACTAATGCACAGACAGCCAGGTTGCAACAGCTTAATGAATTGGATGAAAAAATATTAGATTCCATTCACCAGAAAACTATGATTCAACAAAAAAGAACAAAATAGCATGATAAAATCATCAAGCATAAGCAATTCCAAAAAGGTAATTGGGATTTATTGTATGATTCTCAGTTTAAAGAATTTCAAGGGAAACTACATACAAGATGGCTAGGACCTTACGAAGTGGATACTTTTTTCTCCAATGGAACAATAAGACTCCTAACAATTGATGACTCTAAAACACCGTTATTAGTGAATGGTCATCGGCTCCGTCTATACCAACGCCCCATTTCCAAAGAAGATTTTAAGGCCACATGTGTAGCAGATTCACATTATCTCTTTTTAGAGGAGCCTCCTGCCCCTCATTGCATTTAATTTTTCTAAATTTTATTTCTTTAGTATTAGATTAAATTTCTTTTACTAATAATCCCTGCCAAGGGATGACATGTTACAATTGATTCTTTTGCAGATTCTCGATCCAGAAAAGGCCTACCAAGAAAGGACAATCTTACTACAAGCAGATCCAAGCTTCATCTTATGAAGAATTTCTCCCTCTTTCTTCAATCCATTCATCTTCATTTCCCATTCAACATCCCCATCATTCATCCCCTCTCATTTTTTTTCCTTTCCATTTCCCGTCCCCATTTTCCCATTGCTGAAGCACCACTCTTCAGCAACATTTTTCCCCATTTTCCCATTGCTGAAACACCACTCTTCAGCAACATTTTTCCCCATTTTTCCATTATTGAAACACCACTCTTTAGCAACATTTCTCCCCATTTTCTCATTGCTGAAACACCACTTTTCAGCAATATTTTTCTCCATTTTCCCATTGCTGAAACACCACTCTTCAACAACATTTTTCCCCATTTTCCCATTGCTGAAACACCACTCTTTAGCAACATTTTTCCCCATTTTCCCATTGCCGAAACACCACTCTCCAACAACATTTTCTCCCATTTTCCCATTGTTGAAACACCACTCTTCAGCAACATTTTCCCCATTTTTCCCATTGCTGAAACACCATTTCTTCAGCAATATCTTCCATTGTTAAAACATCACTCTTCAACAACATTTTTCCATTCTTTTCCTGTTGCTGAAACACCACTTTTTCAGCATTGCCAATTTCTCAGTTGCTAAGACATGACTATTAAGCATTTCCTGTCATAAAAACAGCTTCTTCAACTCTTTTGCTCTCACTTCTCCTATTTTTCATACTACATTCTGTCTTTTCACTACCTTTTCCCAAGATTAAACAAACCCTTGATACAATTTCTCTCATAATTCCAAAGTTTCTCCCATGATTACTGCAGATCTATTATGAACAGGCACTATATTTTTCGAAGTACGAATCAAAGGTAAAGATGAGGTATGTAAACGTTACATGTAAATACAATTGAACTATGGCTAATGAGAAGACCCCGATTCATTATTACCATGATCCCCATACAGTTAAAGTCATTATTTCAACCGTATTTGGGGGGGGGGGGATATCAAAACTTTATGCCATCATTTCACACGAACTGACTACCGTCACTTCTTTTTTTTATCTCGTCTTTTCACCATCATTTACATGCCCTCATCCGCAAAACTTACTTTGTTCGGGTGCGGTTACTCGACTCTATGACTGTGCTTTTTACTGAGCTGAATAGCTATGGGAGGACCTGTTATACGATATGAACCCGCCACGACAACCCTGCTAGAATTATATCCAGAAGTCTACCAAATCTTTCAGCAGGCAGGCTGGCTGGGTTATTTTCAGAGGCTCCAGGGATTTGATCAACAACGGGTTCTTCAATTTGCTCGAAATATTCAAGAAGACCATTCTATTGTTCAAGGGGTTCGGATTCCAGTCACAAAGGATGATATAGCATAGGTTTTGGGTCTTCCCGTCACTGGCATTCGTTGGTTCAGCTGCAAACACATTATTCTTAATGCCCAATGGGATTTTCTCTTGCTAGGAGAACAGGTTGAGACTAAATCCCGAGGTGTTCGACTTAGCTCGTTGTCGCCTCCTTAGCCGAAAGTTGCAGAGTTTGTCAACCAGTACCTTACCTGTGAAGGTCGATACCAGGTAGTTTACCAGTATGCCTTTGTCTTGTTATCTCATTTGCGACATGCTAGACTGGTGAATATTCCTTACTATCTGCTCGGATGTCTTAGAAATATGTTGCATTATTGTAGACAGGCTAAAAATACCATCCTTTTCCTCACCCATCATCGTCTCGTTCAATTAATCATACAAAAGGGTTTTGCCCAACAAAACCCTCTCCTAAACAATCCACCTATAAACCCTTAGGAAGCTACTGAACATCCTAAAAATCCTCATGAAGAGAAACCACAAAACCTTCCTGACCTTCCGGAAATACCTATTAATCCGCCTACAGATCCAATTGATCCAATTAACCCTCCTACCATACCAAGTCCACCCCATAATTTACCAGAATCATCTACTCCTACTGTTCATATCCTTAGCGATGATTCTGAAGCAGATAAACCTGATAACCCTCCCAGCTCCATCACTGAGGAAAAACCCACTCGTAAAAGAAAGAAGCAAACTACTACTTTTCCTGCCTTTTTACCTAAAAAACGAACGAGGGCTTCAACCAAAGTAGAAATTAATGCCACTACCCTAAACCCCCAACCCATTTTGTTAAAATCTCATACACCTCCACCCTCCCAAATCCTGGAATTTTTACTAGTTCAACCCACGTGCACTGAAACACAAGAACCAGATGCCCAGGGTGCTGCAAAATCATTTTCTTTACATCAAGTAGCTGTCACACAAGAACTAGCTACTCATTTAGTAGTTGTTACATAAGAACCAGCTATAGCTGTTACACAAGAACCAGCTACAGCTGAAACACAAGAACCAACTGCTGACTTTATTCATGAAATATAAGAATCACATGCCTAGGGTGATGCAACACTATTTTCTTTACATCAAGTAGCTGAAACACAAGAATCAGCTGTTGATTTTGTAGCTTCTCCACAAGAACCAACTACTGAGGTTGCGACCATTACACAAAAACCAGTCACCCCTCTTGATACACCTGTGGCAGATCAACAACCAGAACCAACAATGGCTTCTCTCTTACAAGAGAATGAGTTTCTAAGATCATAACTAGAAGCTTACAAGAAAGCGCTCGTAATGGCAAATAAAGCTTATGACAGAGAACTTAATTTGTATACCTTAGCTCGCGTAGCGGCCATGGCAGAGAAAAACACAAAAGATGATCAGTATAGAGAATATATGTGTAGCCAATGTGGGGATATTTATGATCAAGCAGGCTACAAAGTGGTTCAAATCCCAATGCCTGGAGCTTCCCCTGCACCTACGATTTTTGTAGTTAAAAAAGAGGAACGCCCTATTGTTACACAAGAACAAGTAGGACCTTCAAAAATTCCAAAAATCAAAGCTAATCTACAGGAACCCTGGCCTACAACAACTGTTAAATTTGAAGCTCTTGTTTTCATTAGTGAAGCTGCTCAAACTTTAGCTATTGATGAATCTTCCCCTCCTAGCAAGATTAGTACCCCTTCTTTTGTGGAACAAGCCACTCAGACTCTACCTCAGCCTACCACTTGCAATGTTGGAACACAAACTCAACCATGGAATGAGCAGGTAATAATGAACAAATGGAAAAATGAGTCTGCTATTACACAGGACAAAAGCTTGCAGGAGCACAAACTACTTTGGCTGAACCACATATATTCAAACTGGGAAGCTTTGGAGAAAACATGCAAAGATTCTCGTGCCCATAAGAAGCAGAATGAGGAGTTAAAAAGAAAATTGCTCCTGATGTTCGATCTGGTACAAAAATTGTTGGCTGCTAGGAAACCATCCTCAAATTACTCTCTTTTCCTTACAGAATGACTTGCATTCTTTCAGATGAAATTAATCAAAGATGGAAGACCCTATGCAGTGTTCAAACCAGAAGCTTTTGTTCAAACTTTTGTAGAAGCCTCTACTATTGATCAACATCTACTATGTGAGTTATATCTTCATATTGAAGCCATTCCTAAGAACAGACAGCTTAATCTTAATCCTCTTGTTAGTGGTATCCAGATTCGGGCACTCACCTCCTTCCTTGCCAACCAGATTACGTGGAAGAATTATTTTCTAGCTGCCAGGCATAATGAAGATAACCGTCTCCTCTGGATACGGCCAGCACCACAGAACGTTGCCACCTTTGTTGCAGAATATTATCAATTTTTGAAGAAACCAGGGATGATTCAACATATGCGGCAACTACATGCAACAGTACTTCAGGATTGTCAACAGTTTATTAAATCCACAGAAAATTCTACCCTAAAAGCAAATAACATGTTTTGAGAACAATCTTCTGAGAAAAGGAAGGAGCACAATCCCTTTTGTCCTACCAATCTTGAGACAACAATCTTCTGGGTACCCAGTTACATCAAATGTGTCCAACAATGCGCTGAAAATTGGATAGGTTATCAGTTCCATTTTCCCATTCTATGGATGCCAGCACAGAAGTATCAAGTTCATCATAGGTTGCCCAAGAAGGTTGAAGTAGCAGCCTAGCAAAGGCTACAACATGTTCAAGGATTCAAATCCCCAACAGACAGTACTTTCTACAGCTACTGCTTAAGTAATTTGCACGCCCAGAGTCAGTATCCGGATTCTGATTCAGATTGAAGTTGCCTGAGGACATGCAACCTTTTTAGTTGGGGGGGATGTTAGGACCCTATAATGTACCTTTTTGCTCATACTTTTTGCTATCATTACATCATTTTCCCGCTCATATTTAAGCTTACATTATCACCTTAATCTATTTTTCCAAAGGTATATAACATTTCTTCTCTTTGCTATATGTTTAACTTGTTTTACATGTAATTTTACATTACTTTCATACTTAGCCATTAATAAAAAATATATAGTTTCTAAAACAGTTTGAAGACTGCAGTTAATATATCGTTGTTGCTTGAAGACCACGTTGCTGAAACAGTCAAACAATACACAAATCCCATTGCTGAAATAGTCTATGATTTGCGATGTTGAAACAGTATTTCACATACAACAGTAACAAGAAAAGATAATTAAAGGAGTTGTTACACTGGCCGCAATAGTTGTACCTCAAGCCAATACCATTACAACCATTGTTTCTTCTTGAAGACCATGTTGCTGAAACAGTCAAACAGTATGCAAATCTCGTTGCTGAAACAGTCTGTGATTTGTGATGCTGAAACAATATTTCACATACAATAGTAACAAGAAAAGATAATTAAAGGAGTTGTTACAATGGCCACAACAGATGTACCTCAAGCCAACACCATTACAACCACTATAACAACATTTTTCTATGGAAGATTAGAATATCCTATTCCAGCATAGAAGATTAGATCAGATTAAGAATAGGATTTGTATGTACACATGTAATTTTATGCTTAATTGTATTAAGAGGATTCTCCTCTTTAAATAGGGGAGAAATCAACATTAGAAGGGAGATTATGGAAGGCTTAGCTAGAAGGGAATTATAGAGAAGGAGCGTGTTCACTTTTGATATTGTAACTTGTCACATTGGACAGATGAATAAAAGATCATTTTGAGCATTTCTTCTTAGCTCCCTTTCATTTCTGGGGAATTTTGTGAGAAGGAGAGGGCTCACCTTATTCACAAGATTCACCCATTAGTTTCTGTAGCGTGTTAAGTATTGTTTTTATTCATGCCTTGTTAAACTTTTTTTTGCTGAAACTCTATTTCAACTGATTGTTGCATCATTTTCATGCAATTCATTCTTAGGTAATTGTTGATCATTTTGATTGGTAATTTTGTTTGCAGAATGAGTTTATGAAAGTGTGATAGTCGGAGACAGGTGCTGAAGATTCCTACTTTGGGGAATAGGGTCATGTTATTGGTTACATAATAGTTAGTCTTGTTTGCATTATGTTGAAAGGTTCCTTTTCCCTAGGTTGTTGTTTCTTAATGTAATCCAGGATTCTTCTGATAATTATTTTCCTTTGAATCTTGAATTTTGCAATAGATAGATTGTTTTTACTGTAACTCAAAGTAGAACTTCAGTCTGTTCAAAGCAAGGTGTGATTAATGTAAATTTTACTACAACTTGGGATTGCTTTTGAGATTAATCATATACAGTGTGTGATTGCCTTTGAAATAAACAGACTTCCCTGGGTTGACAATTTATGTAACACTTGATTGTTTTAATTAATAAACAATTATAGTGACCAACAAGAACTACAGGACGCATGATTTGGAGTTATTAGCCATCGTGTATGCCTTGAAGGTTTGGAGACACTACCTTGTTGGATGGAAATTTGAACTAAAGACTGATCATTGTGGACTACAACACATTTTTACGCAAAGTGACCTGAACGCGCGACAACGACATTGGTCGGAATTGCTTAGCAAGTACGACTTTGAGATGAATTACATAAAGGGAATAGTGAAACGAGTGGCGGATTCTTTGAGTTGGAGGCCATACATATTTTTAGTGTTTCCTCTTCAGATGAATCTACGTGAAAAGATTCTAACTTTACAGCGTGACGACGACTGGTACAAAGATGTCGAGGGTTTTATCGGACAAAACACAATGATGGTACCATGATATGAGGGATTTTCTTTTGATAGTGATGGTTTATTGAGGTTTAAAAGTCGGATTTACATATCGCCAAACAACGAGTTGAGGATGTTGATCCTGAGCGAGGCTCATAGAGCAGTTTACATGGCTCACCCGGGAGTCGCGAAGATGAGGGAAGACCTTAAACCCTTATTCTTCTGGAAGGGAATGAAGGCCGACATAGTCAACTATGTGGCCAKATGTCTAGAGTGTCAGCAGGTAAAGGTTGAACATAGACACCCAGCAGGATTACTTCAACCACATGCCATTCCGGAATCGAAATGGGAGGTTATTTCGATGGATTTTATTGTTGGATTKCCACTGACGACAATGAGACATGACTCGATTTTTGTAGTAGTAGACACTCTGATGAAGAGTGCTCACTTTATTCCTATGCGTACAACATATCAGGCACCTGACATAGCTAGAGTTTTCATTAGTGAGATTGTGAAGCTGCATGGYRTGCCTAAGAAGATTATTTCCGATAGAGGATCRGTGTTTACTAGACGATTTTGGATGAGTTTCCAAGAGGCCCTGGGAACCCAACTTAACTTWAGTACTACATATCACCTGAAGACTGACGGGAAAACCGAAMGAACCAACCAAACCTTAGAGGACATGTTGTACATGTACATGATGGACCAACAAAATCATTGGGAAGAATTCTTGCCACTAGTGGAGTTCGCTTACAACAACAGTTACCAGAGCACCATTAAGATGGCGTCTTTCGAGTTTCTTTACGGGAAACTGTGCCAGACGCCTTTGAGTTGGGATCGGCTTGAGGATAGGGTCCTGGTGGGACCAGAAGCGATCCAAGAAATGGAAGAGGAAATGTAAACCATAAGACAAAGGATTAAAGAAGCGCAGGATCGGCAGAAGAGTTATGTCGATGCGCACCAAGTCGACCATAGTTATGAGGTCGATGATCAAGTCTTCTTACGGGTTAAGATGTATAAGAGTTCAATCAAGTTTGGTAAAGGATCTAAACTCTCTCCTAGGTTCGTGGGACCTTTCGAGATTGTGGAGAGAAAGGGGCCCATGGCCTATCGACTAGCCTTGCCTGATTCTTTGAGGCGCATGCACGATGTTTTTCATGTATCTATTTTGCGACATTATATTAGTGATCCTACACATATGATTGACATGAGTTCCTTGCAGATATCAGATGAGGGAGCGCTCACGGCTGAGCCAGTATGCATCTTAGATAATCGCATTCGACATCTATGACATCGAACGGTAGATCGGGTCAAAGTCCAGTGGGACAATTATAGTCCGCACTCGACGACCTGGGAGGACGCATATGATATGCACCAGCAGTTTCCATTTTTGTTTGATAGATAGACATATGATACTGTGATACACTTATTTCAGCATTTATACTGTGAAACTTCGGGACAAAGTTTAGACCAAGAGGGGGTGTATGTAACATCCCGCTCTGGAACACTGAGCGAAATTATTCTTTGAGAACACTTGCTCGCAAGTGATCTGGATTATTATGATATTAAAACATTGTCTTTGATTATGATGCATCATGGGTGGATGACATGTTGTTTTACTACATTGACATAGACAAGTATTATTGACTCGGTTTTACTGAGTGTGCAGGGTTTGGACCTAGAGGATGCAAAGGCATCGATGGAACCCCTTGGACTCCGGATCACGTCAGGGAATGTGTTATTGGGGTTTGATTGATTTACTGTGATATTAGTACATTTGATTAGATGATATGATGTGGACATGTTCTGACATGATTTTTGATGATGTAGGCTAACGATAGCTTGCCGACTAGACTCACATATGGAGTAAAGGGGCCACACACGACTACCAGAGAGGTTGAGGGAGAGGTGTGGACAACAACCCTACCACAACCTACTAGCACTCCCGTCGTGGCTCGAACTGTAGGTTAGCGATTACCTAGTTCGAGAGGACCCACGATGTCGTGAGGGTAGACTGCGACAGTCGCTTGCGATGATTCTAAGGGGCGTGCAATAAGGCGGGGGTCTTATTCCTTAGAAGCCCTTAGTCTCCCACAAGTTCACCTGGTGGAGTGTTGACTCCAGGGGTTATTGATGTCTACCAATCAGTCAAGAGGTGAGTGGCACCCTTGGAGAATGTGGTGCATCCTGAAGGGCATGTCGTGCAAAAGAAACAAAAGAGGCGAGTGACACCCTTGGAGCACGTAGTGCATCTTGAAGGGCACGTCGCGCAAAGAAACAAAAGAGGCGAGTGGCACCCTTGGAGCACGTAGTGTGTCCTGAAGGGCACGTCGCGATGATGATGATAAAGGAATGAACCTAGATGGCCCTAAGACAATTAACACATTAAGAAATTTTAAAACAACTCCCCTAATTAAATGTCGCCGAGTTCATAATCTAAGTCCTAAGTCTAAAACTTTGCTAGGGGTAAAATGTTTGTCTACCATTGAGAAAACATCTTTAAAAATTTAAAATAGTAAAATTTAAAATAAAAACCATTTAATTAATAATTTTGGTCTTCATAAATTTTTGGGGTAAAATGAAGAGAGTAAGAAATTAATTAAAAGCTGTGGATATAAAATATAAAAGAAGAAATTAATTATTTTTAATTTTTGATAGTTTAAAAAGATGCTGAATTAATAATAAAAGGGAAAAGGGGTTAAATTGCAACTGTCATTTTTAGCTCTAATCAAAAGGGGAAAGAGGGAAATTATAACATTTAGGAAACTAGGAAATGGAGGTAACTTAAAAAGCGAAAGAGGGGAACTCATGGTAAAAAGCGGGAAACCAACTTAGTAAAGAATCTGCATTTAAGAAGCTTCCAATTTTGAACTGATTTAGCAATTTCTTTTTAGGGAAAGATTTTAAAACCTGTAAGGGAATCTAGGGACACCTAGGAGTGATTTTAGGAGAAACTCTAGGTGGGTGAGGGAAATGAGACAATTAATAAATTAAAGAAAATAATTATTGTAGGAAAGTGGGGGATGGATGACAGTTGTACGAAGGAGAATTTTTGGAAGATTTTTATTAAAACTTAAATTAAATGAAATTTAGGGAAAGAATGGAAGTTCTAAAACTCTATAAAAGAGAGGGAGGGGAAGGAAGATGGGGATCGGCTGCTAGTGTAATGTTACACTGCTGGATTAGTGACTTGACTGATTTACTTGTGGGAGTTGGGATTTCCCAGCTCGGAGAGGAGTGACAACTCGGCCTTGCGAGGCGAGCTGGGAGCTAGACGCACCCTCTGGATAGTGTGTGGACCCTTTGCAGATCAGGGGGCTAAGGGGGGAGCAGAGTACCCCTAGCATTGGCTGGGAGGTACCAGTGTAGTCTCGACGGTCGGCGAGCAGGAGCGACAATGCACGCGCGGACGACACACGAAGCAGGTGATCAGGCAATGGTGCGCTGTCCATTTTGCACCATAAAAGGTATTAGGACCCTGGATCTCTCTTAATGTTATCAACATTTGTATATTTTCTTTGTGAGATGAAAAATACTTGACTTAAATCTTCTTGGGTTCTCGTCGGAATGACTTGTTTTCTTTTTCTGTTCTTCGACGATTTTAATGGTGTGACGGATATAAAAATGTTTCTTCTTAACTCTGTTCTTGCAAGTCGGTATTGGATAAAAAGATTTTTGACCTCGGCGTTGCCGACCTTCCTTGGTTCTATGCAATCTCCAGCTGTGCCTTACGTTTTTGTTTTGCCTGCATTTTTTTTTTCTTGGAAGAGATGAATCTAACTCTGCACTTGAAATCCTTATGGCCTCAGCCTTCTCTTCTACTATCAACATTTTTATTTGGTATTCTGAGATGAATTTCTTTATTTTCGATCGAAGGTTGAATCTTATTGGATGGAATGGTTTTGTTCCATTTATTTACCTCGGCCTTTTTATTTCATTTTCAAATTTTTCTTTCACCCAGCCATTTGTGGGGCATTTTCTTGGTTAGGGTAATGTATTTACCGAGTGTTGTGGTGTTAAACTCGGCAAATCCCTTGTAGGCCGAATTTCGATGGTGCGAGGGGGGGGATCTGGGAACTTGTTCCTGATCTGTGAAGTTAATTTTGACTTAGATCAATGATGTTAATGTGATCCAGTTGGGTTCCAGTGCGCAATTTCAGTTTTACTGTTTTTAACCTTTTAATTCAAGATTTGGAAGCACGTAAGGCATGGAACTTCGCCTCTGGTCTGTCGATCTGAATTGTGCCTCGTGGAAGGTATACAAAGGATCGAGAATTGGTGGAACGCGTGTGGAGTCCTTGGGGTAGCGTGAAGTTCTCTTTCACGCAGTAAAGCTGCCCTTGTGTCCTCTGTCACAGGCGTGGGTTATCCTTCTTTGAAAGTAAAACAAAATTTTTGCTGGTGATCTCAGTACTGCCCTCCCCGGTGGACGTCCAAGCACTATAACACCAACCTGATGGTACAACTAGAATCAGTAGATAATGCTAATGTTATAACCTAACCCCTGTCCCTGTGCCAGGAGCTTCCTATAGGCTTCATGTGATGGCTGGGGTGACTTATACACCAAGTTTAAATAGCATATGGTATTGAGGTTTGACTCGTTTAACTCCATCAATCCAAGTGTTTCTCTTTTCAAAACTGTCTTTTTATTCCATGGAGTTCATTGCTTAAATTAAATCTCAACAATCACAATTTCCACTTAGGAAAACACTGAATAATATGTTGGACTTGTCTAATGCACATAATTCCATTTCCCTCACACATCAATTAATCAAGACACTCCACGAAAAATAGTTCAGACTGAATCCATTCTCTAGTGGTGTTTTTGTGATGCACCCTCCTTTTTCCAACTAGACCATCTAGAATCTTGGGGCTTGGACTCTTTCAGATCTGTTCTCAGGAGGTTGTTTTGCAGTCCTTCTCCTGTGTCTCTCTGTGTAAGTAACAAGTATATCCTTAGCTGGAACCTACAACATGATCTTGAATTCTTTCATTTATGTGTTCTATCATTAATAATTGTATTCTACGAGCTTCAGATGTCATCTAATGTTTTCTTATACCTAGAACATGCATTCATGTGTAATTTTTATTAATAATTCATTCGCAGAAAAGAAAAACTGTTGGAGCATTTAAGATCAAATCAAATAGTGATCTGCATGCTAGATCCCTAGTATAGATTTAAATACCAAAAAGAAAATGTGTGAAGCCATAGAGTACTATTCCTTCAAATATGGAACAATATTACGAGTTTTGTAATGGATCATATGGTTATAAGGGTTGAATAGAAGAAGAATAAAAGAAGAAATAAATATATTTCTCAAATACAAAAAAAAAAAAAAACATAAATTATTATCAAATGACAGTAAATTCCCTTTTACATTGACCGCCCAGCCTTACTAATTGTTGGCAGAAACTTTCCACATCTGTTGATTAATGTTTTATCAAGGTTAAAGGCTGGTAAGTTGTGAATTAGATTAATTTGGAAAATCACCGAATTGATTCTCGGTTTCCGTTACTTGCCAATTTAGAAATTGCTGCATTGATTCTGGTCTCTGACAGCTGCCATTGATGGCTGCCTAGTTGAGGTGTGATTTCTGGCATGCGCGCATTAGTTGGCCTTTTGGTCTGGTATGCACTACCGACACAAGTTTTTTTTAATAATGACCTAAATTGTGTTAGCAAGGTGTAAATGTATTGATCTGGTAATATTGTTACTATAATATGTAAGGGTAAAGTCTTTGAATTTTTGTTATGAAATATGTCATTGTAATGTATTGTTTTAAAACATTTAAATGTAATGTTCTTGCAACATGAATAAAATGCAATGTTAGTATTTGATACATATGAAATGTAAGATCATTGTTATTTTATTTGTAATGTTATTGTAATGTAAGGTCATTGTAATTTATTGTTTGAAACATGTAAATGTAATGTTCTTGCAATATGAATAAAACGCAATGTTAGTATTTGATAACATGTGAAATGTAAGATCATTGTTATTTTATTTACAATGTTATTGTAATATAAAAAGTAATGATATGGTTATTTCATTGTAATTTTATTTTAAAATTTTATTGTTATTGACGACATATAAAATGTAAGGTCCTTGAAACTAAGTATAATAAATTAATATGATTTAGTAAATGGGGAATTTGCAATTAATTAAATGTACTTATTTTTAAGGTTGGGTTGGTAACTCGTCGACTAATGGAAATTAAACGAAGTGATTGATCTATAATTGTTTCCAATTGAGTCATAGGTAATGCTGAGTCTTAACTAATGGTTGGTTTTTGTCGGAGTCCTTCTGAATTGTGCCTTCCGTAGAGGACGTGGTCGTTCATTAACTTTTGTTGTACTTGGTTGCAAACATTTTATTGATTGGTCTGCTTGTGTCGGGCAGGGTGTAGACACCTCCATGTTCCTCAGAACAGTCGCCAACCCTGAGACCTTAAATGGTTAAAATTGATGGGAACCTGGGCTTGAGCATTGATTATGTGTCTTGGAGGTCCTAACCATTGCAGGGTAGGACGGGCGGGTAGTCAGTCTTATTTATTTGTCGAATGATCAACGTTCAATGCATGCAGACACTTGATGTACATCTTAGGTCATCATGTTGTGTTCGTCGTTGTATGCGTCTTGTTCGTCATCGGTTGGCGATGCAGAGTTGAATGTGTTTATTTCCCTTGTACACGCGTGCACACACATTATAAAAAAAAAAATTACTTGTTTTATGAGGTTCATCATCGTAACGAGGAGGCTTGTTACATTAAGGGTAGCATACCCTAATAAAGACTTTACAGTTTGCGTGCATGCAAGCAAAGAAGGCTTGGGAGGTGTCATAACTCAAGAGAGGCACGTCATCTGTTATGAATCACATAAACTGAAAGAACATGAATGAAACTACGCCACGCATGATTTGGAATTAGCAGTTGTAAGTCATGCACCAAAAATGTGGCAACATTATTTAAAGGGGAGGAAATTTGTGCTACTAACCGACAATAGTGGTGTGAAATTCTTATTCAGTCAACCAGATCTCAATGCAAGGCAAGCGAGGTGGCTCACCTTCTTGAATGAATTTGATTTTGAAGTAAGACACATCAAAGGGAAAGAAAACAAAGTTGTAGATTCCCTAAGTCAAAGGAATAATGAACTTTTTGAGATAAGTATTAGCAAAGAAGAAAATGACATTGAACAAAGAATAAAATCTGCAAGTTGTAATGATGAAAAATACATCAAAATAGTAGCAGATTTACAAGGAAATGAAGAAAAAATGGACAAAACAGACCTAAGTTTGGATAAAAATGGACTGCTAAGGTTCAAAAACAAGTTGTACATACCTAATTATGTTGATTTAAGGTCAACAATTCTGGAGGAATTGCACAAAAATCCTTATTTTGGTTATCCAGGATACTAGAATATGGTAACAACTTTAAGAAAATTGTTTTATTGACCTAACATGAAAAGTGAAACAGATGAATACTTATCTAAATGCCTAGATTGTCAACAGGTAAAGGTTGAGCATCAACATCCAGCTGACTTGCTACAACCTTTACCTATACCAGAATGGAAGTGGGAGATTATCTTGTTGGACTTCATCACAGGTTTGCCTAAAACTCAAAAGAAAAATGACTTGATTATGGTAGTGATGGATAAACTTAGAAAATATGCACATTTTATACCTGTGAAATCTACTTATAAAGAAATTGATATCATTGAAATATTTAGATTGCATGGAATTCCTAAAATGGTGATTTTGGATAGAGATGTCAAATTTACGTCAACGTTTTGGAAGGAATTGTTTGCAGGGTTCGATACTAACCTAAATTTCAGCACAAGCTTCCACCCACAAACGGATGGGCAAACCGAAAGAACGGATTAGATTGTGGAAGACATGCTACGAATGTACGTAAGAACGA
The DNA here is from genome assembly GCA_009831015.1 of Picea engelmannii. NCBI lineage: Eukaryota > Viridiplantae > Streptophyta > Pinopsida > Pinales > Pinaceae > Picea > Picea engelmannii. Next base: position 2,066,361 of record ML778188.1, read on the forward strand.
AACCAACTAAGTGGAAGGAATACCTAGACTTACTGGAATTTGCATACAATAATGACTATCAGACGTCAGCTAAGATGAGTCCCTTCGAAGCATTGTACAAAATAAAATGCACAACTCTGATTAGCTGGGATAATCTAGTTGACAGAGTTATGATGGGACCAGAAATGCTCCAGGAAATGGAGAAAATGGTAATAAAGGTACAACAAAATTTAAAAGAGGCACAAGACAGAAAGAAAAGCTACATAGATTTAAAAAGGAGACACCAGGAATTTCAAGTTGGGGACCATGTATACTTAAAATCCAAAGCAAGGAGAAGCTCCCTAAAGCTAGGAAATTGTTCAAAGTTGGCGTATAGGTTTTGTGGCCCCTTTGAGATCTTAGCTTGAATTGGACCTCAACTTGCACTTCCGGCAAATTTAAAAGTTTATAATGTTTTTCATGTTTCTTTATTGAAAAAGTATATTCATGATCCTACTAATATCATTGATTGGAACATGGTGTAGGTGGAACCAGAAGGCGAGTTCCAAGCGGAACCTCTGCGCATTCTGAACATGAAAGAAACAATACTACGAAACAGATCCATCACCCAGGTAAAAGTGCAATGGAAGCACTTTAGTCCTAAGGATGCCACTTGGGAATTGGAGGAAGATTTGCAGAAATCTTATCCAACCCTATTTCGAGAGAGGAATGAAAACTGAGGACAGTGTTGTACTTAAGGGGGAGAGGATGTAATATCCCCAAAAATAATTGATTATTAAAGTCTAAGTGTACTTGGGAATAAATTTCTGGTTTTGGAAAATTCGGATTTAAAAATTATTTTCCATTTATGGAAAATCCGAGTTTGGAATTTGATTATTGTAATAAATTATTTATGACTGTTGGGCAAAGATTTGATTTTCCCAACTAACTTCTTTGATTGTGACACATGTAAAAGACAAACTTTTTTATAAATTAAATGTTGGAAGACAAATGGAACAACTAGGTTAAAAATAGCTCACCATGACCTCATGAGTGGGGAACATATTTGAGTTTCCTCAGGGATGATTTTTACAAGTGGAAAATGAGGGATTTGACCACTAGAAGCCCCTAAAAGTCAGGGATTTGTAAATCTATGAAAATTCCCAAGGAGGGAAGGAAAGACATAGGAACAACATGTATATAAATACAACATATGGAGGCAGGACGCTTCTTAGTATGTTGGAGAAATGAAACTACTTACTGTTATGAACATTGTTAGTGTGAGACAATGGAATTTCTAATCTGTGGAAGGTGACTATAGAAAAGGAGGATCATCTTAGTTTTCCCTTATGGACTCATGTTTAGGCTAGGGGATGAATGGAGCAAGTAAACTTCGATGTTCTGTTCTATAGTTGGGTGAAACATGGTTGTTCCATTTGTGTCACAGCATCAGTTTCAGATATGTACCTTTACTTGCATTCTGGTTAATATTATGTTGATTATTAATTGTTAGGAATGTGATGGATTATGCGATGTTAGTATATTCATATATATGTGTGTGTGTGTGCTCGCTTGGCAGAAATAATAGAACTATTGTAGGTTCTATAATGCATGAATAGGGTTATATATATATATATATATATATATATATATGATTGAATGTATATATATAGGTATTCATACGAAAGAAAATGATAGAACTCTTGTATGCTCCTATTATCATTAAATATGGTTATACGGTTGTGAACAACTGTGTATAGGGTGAAATCACGAAGGTGGGTAACACTTTCGTAACAATCGGATCTCCAAAATTCCGAAAAATGTTTTTTCGGCCGAAAGATATTTGTTTTGGCCGAACTAGTTTTCAGCCGAAAAGTGGAATGTCAAATTGAACGGTGCAGTGATGACACCCTCAATTTGCATGTAAAAATTAAGTCGGACGGATTTTTTTCCATCCAGCAATATGTTTTCGGCCGAAAGATATTGCAGCCAAAATATTGTTTAACCGAACAATATTTCGGCCGAACATTATGAAATAATGTTTATATATCATCCACACGTCGATTTCGAATGGTTTTCAAACTTTTTTTGGCATTTTAGCACGGCTGTGTGTGTCCATGAGCGTTTGTGAGGTCGTGAGCGCAAAGGTCTGTGAGTGTTTGTGAGGTCTGTTAGTGTTTGTGAGGTCTATGAGGTCAGTGAGGTCTGTGAGAATTTGTGAGGTCTGTGAGCGCAGAGGTCATGAGTGCAGAGGTCTATGATCATTTGGCGCAGAGGTCATGAGCGCAGAGGTGTGAGCTTTTGGCACATAGGTATTGTGAGCATTTGGGTGCAGTGGTCGTGTTGGCGCAGAGGTCATTTTGGCGAGCTGTCCACGAGTTAAAGGTATTTCTCTGTGTTTTCGTTTTAGTTTATAATTTTAGATTTTTATTTGTATTTTAGTTTTAGTTTTTTATTTTAATTTTAGCTTTAGTTTTATTTTAATTTTAATTTTAGTTTTATTTTTCATTTTCTACCAAATTTAATTTAGTTTTTTTTAAATTAAAATTTAATTAATTAGGAGGCTGAGCAGGGAAATGTCGTGGGCACGCCAACTACCTGGCCATAGGGCTAGGCCCTCGTGACCAAGTCACAGTCCAGTGGACTGTGACTTGGCCGCGAGGGCCTAGCCCCGTGGCCAAATAGTTGAGTGCCCACGGCATTGCCCTGTTCAAATTGGATTTAGTTTTAGTTTTTAATTTTAATTTTACTTTTAGTTATATTTTAAACAAAGTTTTAGTTAAACAGTTGGGTGCCCATGACATTGCCCTGTTCAAATCAGATTTAGTTTTAATTTTTTATTTTAATTTTTTATTTTAAGTTTACTTTTAGTTATATTTTAAACAGAGTTTTGGTTTTATTTTTAGTTTTCTGCCAAATTTAATTAATTAGGCAGCCTTTCAGGGCAATGTCGTGGGTGCTAACTGCCTGGCCATAGGGCTAGTCCCTTGATACCAAGTCACAATCCACTTTTGAATTTTCTCAGTATTTCTCCATGATTATATAGAAATGCTACAACCCAAATCTTCAAATCCATATATATAATAAAACAAGATTGATGATTGTCTCAAAAGGGGTTTATTTTTTTCCCAGAGCCAAGATTCATATGATTTACAATTGTTTTAAAGGTAAAAATAGGTTTTGGACATGGAGGGATATGATGTTATGAAGATTAAACTATTTGTTTTGGGGATTCTAATGCATTACATTATATGCAGTATTTGTGGATCCAACCATAGGGAAATTTTAAGGAATATTAAAGAAATGTTCTAATATGTTTTTTTAGTGGATCCAACCATAGGGAACTTTTAATGAATCCACTTGCTTGTTGTTTTTCTGAATTGATTTCCCTTGGCAAACCCAACTTTCTAATTTCAATGACTTCTTTGTGTGGGTTTTGTTGATTATTATGAAAAGATTGTGCTTTTATCTTCTATCCCTTATCCCTTTAGTCACCAGTCCATGCCTGAGCAGTTGTAATGATCCCAAGCCAAATTATTTCTTGGAATCACTAACTACTACTAATTTATTGAGTTATTAAGTGCATACAAGATTCATCAACACATGGAGATCACAATATATTCAAGATGTAGAAGCACAAGCAGAGATCTGACCTTTTTATTATGAGCAATGTAAGATCA
>ML778188.1:2093028-2110796 GCA_009831015.1 Picea engelmannii
ACGATATTCTTCCAACCAACAATTACGGGCCAATTCTTTAACATTTTCTGCAAGTCTATCTTTGTAGGGTTGTCTAGAAATCACTATCCAACAAGCCAATTCATCATTTACATCTATTTGGAAATGAAATTTTCTATGTTTGTGCAAAGTTTATCTTGACGGTCCCATCGTTTTTTCCATTTGTCATGTCAAACAATCTTTTATATTGCTAGATGAAACAACTGATGTTTGTATCACCCTACGTGCAACAAAGACATCTTCTTTTTGAGATTTTCCAAAAGCTTTTAATACACTAGGTATATTGTTAAAGACATTCTATGTCACCTTTATATTCTTTGTCGACTTTTGAATACCCAATAATGATGTAGCTTCTTTTAACTTTCTTGACTTCATTAGACAAAGTAAAAGTTGAGCTTGTACTATTACTGATTCATCTTTAAAAAAAGTATTATACATATTCTTAGTTCGATATCTTATATAATGCTTAGTTTTTTTCTTCCGAAATTTGTCGGTATCAACATTTTCTAATATTTCATCATTAATGTTGATAGATTGTCCTGCATATTTCAATTTAAAGTTTATATTAAAAAAAATAACACGAACATAAATTCACTAAATTATATATATTTGAGTGTTCATCTTGTAAATTATCTAAATTTATGTACATACCTATAGGTGATTCGTCTTCTACTTCAATTTCGGTTTCAATGCCTTCTTCTTCAATTTCAGTTTTCAACGTCTTATTCGACATTCTGAGATGAATCTATTTATGTAAATTTTTAAAAACGTCAATTTGTAATTACAATCAATTATATTAAATTTACAATATCTTAAAAAATTGAATTCTATACTTTGAATTATGTACTTTCTGAATACAATCCCAATGTGTGTCATGTGCTCGATCATCATATGTGCATGCATACCTGGTTGAACTTCTTCTTGTCGAAAATCTCTATGGACATTATCATCGTTTGTTTCTTGAATATTTGCACGTTCTTGTTTCTTTCTCCGATAAAGCTCTTTCCTTTGTTCAATTTGGCGAGTATCATCTCGAGTGCAATCATATTTTCTCTTGCGCAAACTTTTGTTTCCCATGACTTTTATAGTTATCTGTAAAATATATGTTCAACAAAGACTTCACCTTGAAAAAAGGCTCAACATTTATATTTCAACATATAAATTGTTATTCCAATAAAAACTTGAACAAACATCAATTACCTTATTCAACAAAAACCAAAAATCTGACTCAAAACTTTGTTTAAGTGCTCTAGAAAACCACCATGTATCGATATCGATCCTTCGATTAAGCCTATGGAACAGAGGGAAGAAATAAAGAAAGAAAAGAATACAGCTGCAATCAGTAATAGAAATGCTTTGAAATCCCTATCCTCGAGCTTCTATCTATCTTTCCATCCCATGAATTGTGTTGAATGTGTTTGGACGAAAGCCTATTTATACAATTTGGCGCAAAATGAAATGGTACAACGTGTCTTTTCATTTTTTCTGACCGACGAAATTCACTCGACAGTCTTTCGGCCGAAAGAATGGGTTTTCGGCCGAAAAGCTTGGAAACCGTTTAGTTTTGATGGTTTCCATTAGATTTTTGTCTTTCGACCGAAATATTAGGTTTTCGTCCAAAAGTGTATTTCGGACGAAAAAAGGAATTTGGGACTGAAAACTAAAACCAGAGAATTGCCCCAAGCTTAACTTAACTTTGGAGGTTGCGGACTCCTGCAAATACTGAGAATTTGGTTTTGAAAATGACACCAGCATTTCCAAAATTGAATCTACTTTCAATTCTTATAATTTATTTTCATTTTCTTTATTTTTATCTAATTTTATTTAATTTTAAAAAAAAACACTACATAATAGTTTCTGCAGACATTATGATTCGGTGAAATGAAATATTGGTATCTCTAAAAATATACAGTGAAAAAATTTGAAAAAAATATATTCATAATACTTAAACTGTTCTTTTCAAAAGGGTATATTTAAATTTTAGTTTTAAGTAAAAATTAAGATAGATACAAGGTGTAGAAAAACATGTGTTTAAAATCTGCAACATTTTCAGCTTGGTCAACTTAAAAAAAATCTAGAAATTATAATATTCATCCGTTAGATTCAAAACTATAGTCATAATAAAATAGAGTCTATGTTGATTGTTGCAGTATATTTCGTTTCTTAAAAACATAAGTTTAATAATAGATACATTGTTGTAGAAAAAAGTAACTCATTATCATTCCTTTCATGTTTAAGGAACATACTGCTAAACAATTGTCAAATTGACATATCAAATCATGATAACATGTTTTTGAAAAATAGTCATTGGAAAGCTAACACAATTCTTCACAAGTTTTGTTTTTACTGTAAAGTGAAATTCTCAATAAAAAAAATACTTTTGTATGCCGGAAGTTGAAGAACTTGTGAAAATACAGTTTTTTTTCTCATAAAACAAGCAAAAGTGTAACCCATCTTCATGATTTCACCATACATATCTATGTGTTCATGCAAAAGAAATGATATAAATGGTTATATGTTTTCTATAGGTTATATATGTGTGTGTGTGTGTGTGTGTGTGTGTGTGTGGCGGTATAGACTTATATTTGTTCATATATAAAGAAATTTCCTATTGACCATTGATTTACATGTATGCATATTGAATTACAATTTCAAAATGTACAAGTGTCATAAAGAACAGATAGAATGTACAACAGTCCACATTTATATTACACATTTTCTTTATGTCTATAACCACAAAGAAGTGATTTCAATAGTCTACAGATACATGGTAAAGCAGTTGTTACATTCAATGAATCTTGTTTAAAACGGTCTCAAACAACCTGTTTATTCAATTGAAAATAGTTACAAACAATTTGTGTGTCTATTTGAACCGATTCACATGATTATAGTGACCATAGGCCAAAGACTCCATTACCACTTGTAGACAGAATCTAGAAAGAATGGCATAAGTGTGTATGCCTAGGTCAGAACCCGAATAGCTTTCCAAGTGAGATGACTTTACTTAATTAGCTTCCTTCGATTGGTATAAACCTGCAAAGGAGAAATGATAGATTTAGTAAACTATGCTAAGTAATTTAATGAAAAACAAATAATAAACAAATGAGACAATACTTATCTTGAGTCGGCATAGAAACAGTTCACCACTGGTGTTTGTGCGACGATCTGTCCACAACCCAAAGGGGGAGGAGTGGACCCAAAATCGGTTGATGGGTACCCTCGCAAAACAAGACAGGGACCCATCATTAATTTATTGTAACTAAAAGTAATACTTTTCTGCACATAGTATAAACAATAAGTCACACAATGTTAAAAAAAAAAAATAAACACACATCGCACAATCATGGAACCCCACAGAGGTTACAATACCTTGTACGCACATAAGTTATAAAGTATGTAATGTTAAAATAAAACACACAGAGTACAGTCATGAAACCCCACAGAGGGTAAACATTGCCCTTGCATATCCAGAGCTAAACTATAAAATTATGCAAGAGTTAGAATAACTCGCACAGAACACAGATGCGCATCCCACAAAGGATAAAACAATGCTCTTGTATATGTATAGAGCGTAGGATTACGATTTATACAATGTTGTATAAGTACAAGGAATGCAAAGAAATTTAAGATGGAAAATCACACAGGCTCAGTTATTAAATCCCCATAATGGGTAAATAACCTTTTTACATAAACAGAGAATTAAATTTCAAATTACGCACACAATGAAATCACAAATTTCCACAAAGGAAAATCTTTTTCAATTTAGAGGATTTAGACAGAGTACAAGAAGTGTTCTACGAAACTTCTTTGTAGAAACAAAAGTAATTTATGATTTTCTATATAAAACACCAAGAGAAATTCAAGAACAGAGGTTCAGGATATTGAGATATATACAAGTAATTGTGTTATACAAAATACTAGTGAAATTAACAAAACAGAGGGTCGACGTTACGACATATCTATATGTATATCGATCTTTTCTTATGAAAAATACAGAAGGTAAATCATGAACTAGAGGGTTAAAACCACCCGTTACACATTCTTTTGCAAACACCGAATGTAAGTTACAAGCATGGGATTATTCGTTTCTCTATATCTATTGTCGTATGGAGCTCATAAGTTAATTCACAAAAACATAATATTTATTGTTACCTTGCACACAAAATGCGAGTTACGAAATAACCACAGAAGGATTGTTTTCCACACTTTTTCATGAGTCTACACAAATTAATAAATAAAATTACATAGACCGAATCTATGAACCTCATGGAGGGTCTATCCTATGTATATATGTATATATATTCGCGTAGGGTTAAATATTGAATTCCACAGTGTGGTAATACAGAGTGTGACCCCTTTAAACTATGCATTTTTCTTGCTTAGGGTGTCCATTCAGGTACACACATAATGCTAAAATAATTGCTAGGACAGAGTTACAAATTTGCAGGGTTAACTTTCTACACAAGTGCATCGATTTATGGATCCCCACAATTAATAAACAATATTACATGCGTAAGTGATAAACGTTAACAATGTCACACAGTAAAGCAAGAAAACGCGAAAATAACACTGTAGATTCGGGCCATGGTGGAAAATTGGAAGAAACACCTACAAAGGCGAGGTACCAAATATTGCTAACCCTCAACAGTTCCAAAACAAGTTTTATCCACGAGAGTTACAGAAAATAAAGAAAATAAATTCGAGAATTACCTTGTGCAAAGAAGAGCCCGACTAGGGCTTGTCTCCCATATTCGTTTACCAAGGCCGAGTCTATTTTCCAAGCTGCCAAACATATACAAGGATGGAGACACATAGTATGCATAGAGACCAAAGCACATAGGGTATGCACAGAGACCAAATTGCACATAGGGCAGAGGAAGGTTTTGTGAAGACAAAGGGAATAATGAATGGAGTAATCTCGAACACATTGCAAAAGAGGAGTAATGTGTGATAGGAATGCACAATATTGTAGCCATGTGAATAATCAGATATGGCGAGCCCGCATTGGGTGCAACTGCCTAAGCATCCAGTACGATACAAACTTCTCTTAAATGTAATAGCGAGTAGTAAATGTATTGCAGAAATATATGACACTCGTCATTAACATGGCTTCCAAACCTATTCAATGCTAGGACATGTCTTAAGTCAGGTAGGGTTAACGCTGTAAGTATAGGTTTAGTGGTGGGATACTTGCAGAACCCTATTGTGTTATGGGGTGTGATATGTCAATGTCTGCATTGTAATAACCACCCTATAACAATCTCTTTGTAACAATAACACATGTGCACATATCAACTATTTTAATGTGTTAGGATATGATTTATAGTGTGGTGGAATGTCATGTTACAACAATACGATTGTAGGAATAGTGCTAATGTGTAATAGTTCATATAACCTATGATATATATATATATATATATATATATATATATATAATGAGTAAGGGTTATATCATATACTAAATCAAACAATTGTGTATGTATATCCATAATGGTATATGATAAGGACTCCATATGTGGGATTATATATGAGTAAGTGTTAAGAATTTACATTTTGGTTAAAAAATTGAATGTGCTAAGACTTATATATAAGTTGGGTCTTTTGGTAACAACTTATATAGATATATAATGATAGGTATAGTATCAATGGTACATTATGTATACTATAATTGCTAAATGGATACAGTGAGCAATGCAGGCTCATAATATTTGATAATACAAATATTATGAGCAGATTATATGCTAGTATATTATTCATAGTTTAATATGCACTGAAATCTTTTAGCATCACGACTTAACATAGATAATATAGCTATCTTGATAACAGTCATCTTAACTACAAAGAGGTACATGTTTTAATCCAATAGCGACGATAATAAAGTTATGCTTGAACAACTATTGAAGAGTCAAGGAGTTTTAATGCACCTAACAATTTTATTTTTTAATTGGTAAACTTGGTGTACATTACAACAAGCTTACTAAAGCTTCCCATTTTGTTCTAGTGAAGTCAAACCACAAGGAACCTGACATTGTTGAGTTGTACATGTGAGAAATTACTAAGTTGCATGGTATACCTAAGACAATTGTGTTTGATAGAGATTCCAAGTTCGCCTTGAACTTTTGGAAAGTGCCATCCAAAGGATTTGGGACAAATCTAAATTTTAATACAACATATCACCCTAAGACAAATGGTCAGATAGAGAAAGTAAATCGGGTGATTGAAGATATGCTCAAGATGTATGTGATGGATAATCATCAAAATGGGAAGACTATCTTCACTTGGTAGAGTTTTCTTACAACAATGGGTATCAAGCATCTTTAAATATGAGCCCATTTGAAGCACTTTATGGTAGAAAGTGCAACATGCCTGTGAGTTGGGAAAACCCAGTAGACCACACAATAGTTGGGATAGATTTGCTCCAAGAAATGAAAGAGAAGATGGTAAAGATAAATCATAATTTAAAGGTTTCCAAAGATAGGAAAAAAAAATACGCAGATAAAGGCAGAACCCGCGAAGAGTTTAAAGTGGGTGATCACATGTTTCTGAAAGTGAAGGCCAGGTGCAGTTCCCTGAAGTTGGGAAAGTGTTCTAAGTTAGCAACGCACTATTTTGGGCCATTTGAAATCCTAGAGAGGACTAGTCATGTCTCTGAGATGATTGCATTGCATGCATCCTTATGTATTCATAATTATTTCCATGTGTCATTTCTCAATAAGTACATACCTAATGATAATTATATTATTGATTGGAATGTGTTTTAGGTGGAGCTAGAAGGCAGATCTCAAGTGTGACTAGTTTGCATATTGGATTGGAAAATCAAGAATATTTGGAATCGATTCATGGAGTTGATAAAGGTCTAATGGACCTGGTAAATTCCTGAGGATGCAACCTCGGAGCACAAGGATGTTATGCGAGCAGAGTAACCTCATATTTTTGAATATTTTTGAAAATTTGTATGTACATGTGTATATGATGCACTAAGGACAGTGCATAAATAAGGGGGAGGGGATTGTAATGTCCATGATATGGAACTCTTTGTAATTGTACATATAGGATGGTGAGTTGAATGGTACCAAGTGTAAATGTGTGAACATTTAGGTTGGTCAGCCATTGGCACCTAGTTTTGGTGTTGTGTGCATCTGAGTGGTGCAAGGAGAAGTGTTATCAAAGACAAGGTATGCACATTTTGGGTGTTGCACACACCTAGGAAAGTGCACACATTTCACTTGGGTAAGTGCATAGTAATGATCTGGAAGTGCTCAGGGTTAAGTTATATATATATATATATATATATATATATATATATATATATATATATATATATATATATATATATATATTGTGGTTAGAGAGCCCATGTGATTATGAGGCTGGTGAGAATGGACATAGATAGGTTAGTGCGCCTATCCATGTAAATATAATCATGATTATTGATATAATATTACATCGTTGCACCCATATAGACTCGAAAAAAAAGTGATGGGGGGCCAACTCCACCTAAAAAGGGAAAATGGGGGAATATTTGAATAATATTTCCGAAAAGTGTAATGTGGACATGTTTTTATCATATGTTCCCAAGGGTAGGGAATGGTTTACCAAGTGGCTTAAATATGTTTTTGAATGTGACAAGTGTCAAGTGGAAGGCATGCAATATATATTGTTTTCCTTAGTGTATTTTGGGAATTATTGCATTATTATCCATTATTCTAGAAGGAATTAATGTTTCAGGATCTCATGAGCAAAAGGGGGTCAGACTATATGAGAAATTTGATTATTACCTTATCTACATAGAGAGGCTTGTAAGGAGTTATGGTGTTGTAATATGAGTTTACTATTGAGGAGATTGGTTGATAGACCATTAGCAATCTCTCTGGGTGAGATATTGGTTGTTGAGAAGTGGTTTTCGGACCTAGGACCATACTCTCCATGTGAGAGTATCGCTGAGAATTTTTCCCTGGTGTGTTGAGCATTAGTCGCAGGGCTCAGAGACTTCATTTCGGGCCTGTTGTTGGTAACCCTGGGAAGGGAAGTGGGGCATCCGAAGGACTATTGAGAAGAGAATGAGAACACTTCTTTGGGTGTGACAGGTGCATGGGGAATGACAGAATGTGGGATAGTTGCAATAGCAGGTACCTAAGACTAAGAAAATCTTCTAAGAGTCAGAACTTAGTTTGTCACTAGAAGTGTTTTTCCCTGGTGGACTTGAGCCCTAGCTTAAGGGTGACTTGTAGCTGAAATATTATGAGCAACAATGTCTATGGATGGGAGGAACGTCTAAGTCAAGGTCGCAGTTGGTGACTTTAATAAAACACAAGTGTTCTTAATGTACTTGTCTCATTTATTGTGTGCTTGTTTATCTATGATTGACGTGAGTTAATTCTTGTATGTTGTTGCATATAATTATTTGTTGTTATTATATCTAATGTTGCTTGCACATGTAAGTATGGTTCTTATAGCATGTATTTGTAGTTGTGCATGGATATGGAAATTTCGGTTAGTCTTTCCAGTTAAGTTAACCTTTTGATTTTTGTATGAGTCATCAAGAAGAGGATTGAGTGGCCTAGTGCATAGGATTGTAACCTTTGTGCACGAAGAGGCTAGAATTTGTGTGTGTGTTTAAGGAAATAGACCCCACACAGAGTGAAATCAAAAGTGGCACATGACACCTAGATGGATGTGTGTGAAGTTATGTTGTGTGATCAATATGTTGGTGCACACAATGTTTTGAGTTACTTCCACTGCTTAAGGTTGTATTAAAAAGAGAATGTTGGTTCCTTTGTTATAAGTTGCATGGAATTATTCAAGCTTGGGTTGACCATGTTACTTCAAGTGATACTGCATAGACTTATGTTAGAGTAGAATATGTGCAGTGAAACCTTAGAGTATTATTGCTCAGTAGTATGTTGGGGATGTTACAGTTTGGTTGACTCGGAGCTACAAAAGTTGAGGTTGTGTGGCATGGCCCAACCTGGGGTGGTTGGGGACTCTACAATAACATAAAGAAATCATAATGACACTTGGCTAGTCATGAGTGCAAAGTTATTTTTCCATCTTTTCGTTGACTTGAATGGTATGACATCCCTTTCTAGTTGCTATATTTGTCATGATGGAAGTTGATCAACCATTATTGCATTAATGTCAAACTTTTCGCCAAATCTTGCAATTAATTGTAGCATTATTCTAAATTGAGAAAATTTTCTTCCTTACAGTGGTGTCAATGAGCTTACATTCCCAAAATTGGATGAATTTGATGTAATAGGACTACCTGTCCTCTCAACCATTATGATCAAAACTCTGTTGCAACTGGAAAATATTCGAAATCAATGATGACTTAGAAGACACCACACATGTGTGAGTTTTATTCTCCAAGGGGCATCATGCATGTTCATTTGCACCTCGATGATATTATATTGGTGGCTTATATGGACAAAAATACCCCAGGTGGGTCACAACATATCTTCATGCTGGCACAATCATTCAACTTCCATCTGGGAGGTACGAGAGTAGGCTTGACTGGTTCGGGTAGGATCCATTGACAAACTGGTTCTTCTGTAGTAATGCCCGAGTCATGTATGCTCAATGGGGTTTGGTAAGATCCGTGTAGGGAACAATTATTCATGGGTTATTAAGGGTCGCCTGACCTTCCCAATGTAAAATTGAGGAACCAGGGATATAGGGTGTTTCTTGGGAAACATGCACTGGACATTTATATATTGATTGTGTGTATTGTGTCATTGCTTAATTATCTGATGCCTTTTGCAAGGGAAAGTGTATTGAAGAATCTCTACATCCAGTCTAAATATCTATCGCATGGATTATTCGATAGCTACCCATTAATGATAAGGATCCCTATGTGCAACCCACCATCATGAAACAATTCCTATAAGACCAATTTCAAGTGCACAAGCCCTTAGATATTTGGGAATATATTGTATCTAGGAAAAAAATGTGTCCACCAGTTTTGAGCCATCATACTGATAGGATACAAATTATTCCTCACACTCTTTTGCAGAGATATTCACACACCTTCGTGTGGAGACCTCATACAACTTATGTTGTCACCTTTCCATGGAATCCTCAAAATTGTGTCATAAGACTTGACACTTTTCCAACTCAACTCTTCATCCCCAGTGGGGTTGATGTAATCCTCCACGTGCCTCATGATCTTATATATTTTTTCAATAGATGAGCTATGCACATCCTCATCCACTGGCTCATTATATCCATCTCTTTCATATGGATCCAGAGGTGAGACCTCGCATAGGGTGTCTGTTTCAAATGATATTTTCCTCTTCTTTAAATTCAACATCACATTATTATCAAAGGCCTAGTCAATGCCAAGTAATGTAGGTATGGATCAAATTCATTCCTAATTTCTATTACCTGAAAGTCAGCCTTTTTTTACTCCTATATTCAATTCCACTTGCTCCAATCAACCTATTGGGTATATCTTGTATTGATTTTCCAACTGCAGTTGGATGGGATACCAGACCAATTTTGGTTTACCCATCACCTCCCAAGATTTCTTTGGTAAAATATTCACATCGGAACCCAGATCCAACATGATGACATCCATGTCATATCCACCAAGCTCTGTTGTCATCTTGAACTCTTTTCTAGTGCGCTTCTTCTTGATAACATGACATAAATCTATTTTCAGTAGAGGAGAGGATATGGTTTCCTCCACCCTTTGTTCCCTCATGCAAATAGCCAACATCTATGTCTACTTACTTGAAACCTATAGATCATTCAACAATCACAAATAGTAATTCAAGAAAGAACTTACTTGTCCTTCAAGTTCTTCCTTGTGACCCAAGTCATGCAAGGATTTTGTATGCATTGCACATTGCAATTCCTCTAGGAATTGTTCTTCATGTGATTTATGTTCAGTGTGTCGCAACTCATTTTGTCTGCGAGATTCTTCCATTGATCATTGCGTCGTGCACTATATTTACCTGTGCACATGAGCTTCCTCCAAATATCATTGCATCACTCATTGTAATTCTTCACGGGTGCAAGGCTCTTCCAATGACCTATGCATCGCCCTTTGTACCTCTTCATGGATCCAAGCTTCCTCCAATGACCTTTGTGCCACCCTTTTCACTTATTCTCAGATCCAAGCCTCCTCAAGTGTGCATTGTATCTCCTCGCGCACTCTTCCTTCTTTCATTGTTCTCTACGCATGACATGAACATTTTTTGTTGGGATACATCAAACTTTGGGGGGGGAGATGTGATTCCTTCCTTATCTCCCCATATAGATTTTAAACTAGGCCTTTACCATGCTCAAAGTCCACTCTTGTATTTTCTCCTCCTTTGATTACTACCCGAACATAAAATTCCTCATTCTTATTCTTAGTCTTGCATGGCTCTACATTCACCATGTTGTAATTCACCTTCTTCTCTTCCCACTTTTTCAACAAGTCAGGACAATATTTGGTGACATGCTCGGGATTGTAGTAGTATGCACAAAGCACGTGTGGTTTGGTATAAAACATACATGACCAATTTCTCAACAATTGAAACAAATGGGGGGTCTACCTCCCCCTCGGCCATGACCACGCCCATATCCACCTCTAATGAAGGAGCATCTCTCCATGCCAGCCATGCGCCAGCCAGCCAACTCACATCAGCGCACACATTCAATGAGGAGCAGAGGCGCCAGCCCTCTCACATTTTAAAATTTGAATGTAAATGTAATTAAATGCATGTAAGGCCATTGAGCCATGAAGCCACGCCTTTGCATAGGCATAGATGTAGGTATCTTTAATGGTTGTAAGGCTGCAATCTAGCTCTGATTCGAACTAGACAACCATTTATTGGTAATTCAATGTAGATTGAATAGGTAGATGAGGATGGAGGGAAGAGATCGAAGATCCCTCTCATGTAAAAGACCTTTTCAATCTCATTTTGAAAAAAGTTGGTAGACAGAGAAGAAAGGAGAGTCGAGACTCTGTTGCAGTCCGAGCTCATACACATTGTAAAGAGGCATTTTCAGATTAATACAATTAGAGCAGTTTTTCCTGCATGTTACTTTGTGTATGATGAATGTCTTCATGTGTGTATTGATGATATGTTGTATATGTATGTTAGGTGTGCATTTACAGGGATATATAGGTTTTGCTATCTGTAGAGTTCTTGGATTTCAGGTTGGAGTTCTTTGAGGCTTCATACCAGGAGGGTGTGACAGAACACTGCGGGTTCTGATAGTCAGTGCTTAGAGAGTACTTCCAAGTTTTGTGGAATTTTGACAAAGGAGTGCTAGGAGGGCATACCTTCAAGAGTCATTGGGTCAAGGAGAAGACCTCAAGGTTGTTGAACACCTTGAAGGCATGACTGTGTAGAGGAAGACACAGTAAGAAGACAGAATCTTTGAGGAGTTCTGTAGAGTGCTTCCAGAAGGGCATTGAGCACAGGCACAGAGTGTTGAGGAGGAACTCTGTTGTGAGTTCATAGAACAATAGAATCACTGAGGATTCTGGAAACTTTTCCAGGAGGGAATTGAGTAGGTGTCAGAGCACAGGAGGAAATAACTCTTTGAGTTCTGGAAATGAGGAAGAGTCTAGGGAAGGATCTTCACAGGGTTGTTGAACACCCCATAGTCTCAGCAAGAAGTTTCCTTGAGCAAAGGAGTGCCAGGAGGGCATCAGATTCTCCATCTGAAGGACAAGGAAGGAAAAGGGTAAAGTCCCCTTAGAGATCTAAGTAGCGGAGAAGCTCGGAAGAGATAGCACTGAGTTAGCATGCAGATATTCTGCAAGGTGTGCAGGAGTGGTGGAAACCTTTTAAGGTTTCAGAGAAGGCCAAGCTCAGGACGGAGAGTTTTTTTACACACAGAGGCCACAAGAGGTTGCAGAGCTCAAAAGGGAGAACTCTTTGGAGAGTTTAGAGTCCCAAAATCTCAGGAGGGACAACGTCTTCGAGTGTGCAGGCAAGACCAAGGGTCACAGAGCTTGCAGAAAAGAAGCAAAGGTCGAGGCCTTTAGCATTTGGGAATTCTTCCAAGTTCGGGAAGAAAGTGCATGCTCAAAAGGAGAGCACAACTATCGTCGGGTCAAGCAGAAGGGAAGATCTGTACCATTGAATTTTCCATGTCCAAGGAGCAGTGGGAGAGCGCACAAAGCAGGAGAGATCGTGAGCCGTCAGATCTCACACAGATCGTTGACAGCCATCCATATGGAAGAAGGTGCATGTGAGTTAAGCCCACATACGAGCAGAGTAGAGAAATCCGGGAAAGTCTCGACAGGGCAGGAATATCGGTATTTCGAATTTCGGGAGTTTAGGATTTCAGAGGTCTTGATGATGAGAGATCGGGGCACTTCACAGTAAAAGTCCCAAAATAGCGAGAGAAATCTAATCCGTCCATCTGGAAGGAGGACACGTGTCGCGAGATCTCCATTTCGGGGATTCGGACATCGGAAAGCATAGAAGAGAGTCTTTCGACTTCGCAAGTGGCAAAGTCCTGAAATGCGAAAGTCTGAAAGAATTTGGAGGAAGCCATAATTTTGGCATATCGGAGTTCGAAAATTTGGGAGTTCCGAGGACAAGACGATCGAGCATTTCGGTACTGGAAACCCTGAAAGCACAAAATGCGAAGAACCAAAGAAAGGAAAAATCCCTGGAGGAGAAAAGTCGGGGAGAGATAATTTCGGGATACCGAGATTCGGTATTTCAAGGATCCCGTCGACAAGAGATCCGATTACTTCGGCTTCGAAGAACCCAAAAACGCGAAAGAAGTAGGAAGTCGGGGCACAGGCATTTCGGCATTTCATAAATTGGCTTTTTGGGAGTCGTGAAGACAGGAAGTCGGGTGCTTTGCATCGATGAACCCCGAAGAGGACTACGGTCATATGAACTAAGGGTGTAGCCCAGGGAGCTAACCACATCTAAAGCCTATTTCGGAAAATCAGCATTTCGGTGACCAGGAGATCGAGGAGTCAAGGACTCTCGACATCAGAACACAGAGAGTCTCGAAACCCGAATCTGCATTCCTGAGGAGGAAAAGGAAGCGGTCATATTCAGATATCGTGGGGAAGAAGAAGGACCTATGGATTGAAATTTGAGGTCTCGATAGGGATTTGAAAGAGCCTCTTTGGCTCAATGGATGTTTGTAAACGATCCTTAGACCGGGAGGTCGCGCAGAACCTGCTGAGGCAGGGGGTGCTGCGCCAACCTCCAAGACTGCCTTCATATCTGCCTCTTTCAAAACCACCACACTCATCACCCTTCATCTCTTCATGTACCCATAATTCATCACGATTATTATCTTGAATCAGTTGGAGTTAGTGGAAGTTATTAACATCATGCCCCACGAATTTACAAAACTCACAGAATGGAGTATGGTTCGTTGTTTGGTACTTATGAAAATTTGGGAAGTGAGGTGGTACATGGCCCCACTATATACATATCGCACACCATTTCATATTTCTATATGGAAATGGACACGACGTGCCTGATGCCACGTAATTTTGAAGTACAGGTGATCCAGGTGGATGTTGGTGGCCACCCACCTGTTCCAACTAGCTCCTCTTTTTAGTTTTTAGTACAACACGTTCTTCTATCCTTATTTATGATTGTGGATTCTACACTCCTGGGGTTGTCTGAAGCCCTACACATCTTCAAGGTGGATACTAGTGGACTCCCACCTAATCCAACTATCTTATTTTGTATGTTTCATGTCGACACATCTTGTTGTACTTCTAGGGCCATTTTGCAGCCCTAAACAGTGTTTTTTTGGCTCACTGTAGTCAAACTGTAGATGAAGTCGGAGTTTGATGGCGTAATACGTAGTTCTCAAAAATACCTTTCCAATGGGCTATCACGCGCCTAAAACAGAGATCGTATACAAAATTCATCCTCTCCACAATCTGTTCAAAGGATGCACAAAAGTCTGCTACAACCACTGCAACCTCAACACCTTCTATCCAGCAAAAACAAATTTTCGAAGAGACATAATATATTTTTTCCTCACCTACAATGATTCCTACACAATGCACCATCCAACCCAGAGACAACAGGTTGGTGGAACAAATTCAACCCGTCTAGCAACATCTTTGTGATAGTCTTCCACAAGCCAAGAAGCACAACTTCTCCAACAAGGCATGCAACTCACCAAGCTTCAGATTCAAAAAATGCTTTCCCCTCTTCCCTAGGAACTTATCGTAATGGAGACCATTTCTTCCTAAAGGGGGGGGATTGATTTAGGAGGATATTGGTGGCCACCCACTTGTTCTAACTAGCTCCTCTTTTCAGGTTATAGTACAACACGTTCTTTTTCACTTCTTTGTAATTGTGGGTTCTACACTCCCAGGGCTATATGAAGCCATACACATCTTCTAGGTGGATACTGGAGGCCTCCCACCTAATCCAACTTGATTATTTTGTGTGTTTTCATGTCAACAAATCTTTTTTTACTTCCAGGGCCGTTTTGGGGCCCTAAACAGTGTTTTTTTGGGTCGCCACAGTCAAACTATACACAGAGTCAGAGTTTGACGACGTAATGCGTAGTTCTCAAAAATAAATTTCCAACAGGATTTCACCCACCTAAAACAAATATCATATGAAAAAATCATCCTCTTCACAGTCTGTTCAAAGGATGCATAGAAGACCACTACAACCATTGCATCCTCAACACCTTCTATCCAGCAAAAATAGATGGTCGAAGAGACAGAAGATATTGTTTCCTCACCTACAATGGTGCCTACACAATGCACCATCCAACCCAGAGACAACAGGTTGGTGGAACATATTAAACCCCTCTAGCAATAGGTTTGTGACAGTCTTCCACAGGCCAAGAAGCACAACTTCTCCAACAAGGCACACAACTCACAAAGCTTCAGATTCATAAAATGCTTTCCCCTCTTTCCTGGGCACTTAACACAATGGAGACCATTGCTTCCTATGGGAGGAGGATTGATCCAGGTGGATATTGGTGGCCACCTTCCTGTTCCAACTGGCTCATCTTTTCAGTTTTTAGTACAACATGTTCTTCTGTACTTCTTTGTAATTATGGGTTCTACACTCCCAGGGCTGTCTAAAGCCCTACACATCTTCCAGGTGGATACTAGTGGCCTCCCACCTAATCCAGCTAAATTATTTTGTATGTTTTCATGTCATCACATCTTGTTGTACTTCCATGGTCGTTTTCGGGCCTTAAACAATGTTTTTTTGGCTTGCCATAATCAAATTGTAGACGGAGTTAGAGTTTGACAATGTAATGCGTAGTTCTCGAAAATACCTTTCCAATGGGCTATCACGCACCTAAAACGAAGATCGTTTGCAAAATTCATCCTCTTCACAGTCTGTTCAAAGGATGCATAGAAGACCACTACAACCACTGCAGCGTCAACACCTTCTATCCCTAAAAAAACATTGTTGAAGAGACAAAAGATATTGTTTCCTCACCTACAATGGTGCCTACATAATGCACCATCCAACCTAGAGACAACAGGTTGGTGGAACAGATTCAACCCCTCCAGCAATAGATTTGTGATAGTCTTCCACAAGCCAAGAAGCACAACTTCTTCAACAAGGCACACAACTCACCAAGCTTCAGATTTAGAAAATGATTCCCCCTCTTCCCTAGGCACTTAATACAATGGATACCATTTCTTCCTAAGGGGGGAGGATTGATCCAGGTGGATATTGGTGGCCAACCACCTATTCCAACTGGCTCCTCTTTTCAGTTTTTAGTACATCATGTCTTCTATACTTATTTGTAATTGTGGGTTCTACACTCTCTAGGTTTTCTGAAGCCCTACACATCTTCCAGGTGGATATCGGTGGCCTCCCACCTAATCCAACAAGATTATTTTGTATGTTTTCATGTCATCACATCGTTTTTCACTTCCAAGGTTGTTTTGGGGCCCTAAACAGTGTTTTTTTGGCTTGCCACAATCAAATTGTAGATGAAGTCAGATTTTGATGGCGTAATTCATATTTCTCGAAAAGACCTTTCCAATGGGCTATCACGTGCCTAAAACAGAGATCATATGCAAAAGTTATGACCCCGATAAGTTAATGTACTAACTTACCCAAACGGGGCCCACATGACTTTTGGTGTTTCATTTCCTAGGGTTAGGTTTTTTGGATGTATAGGGTTTTGGCATTCATGTTTATCATAAAAAGTCCTTCAGAGCCTCATTGTAATCATCTTATTGCAAATGAGCATAGCCATCACATCTCTTCGCATAGATAAAGCTACCACCATTCACTACTACATATGGGCGGATTATTCCACGAAAAGTTTCCATGCTTCCACTAGTCTAATATTTTTTTTAAACAGGGCGGGATTTTCGTCGCTACTTCCATGAAAGTTCCTCTCAATATAAATTCAAATATTAATTTAAGCTAGTCAGGATTTTTTTCGCTATAGAGACAAACGTTCGTGGCAATAGAGATGAAATTTTTGTCTATCTCATTGGTTGGTGTTAACAGTTAGTTGACTATTTTATCTATATATACGTGACATTAAGAGACTTTGTGACACAGTTGCTATAGTTGTGACACTGTTCTTGGCTTTTGTTTGAGCTGTTTAATTTTTCTATCACCCACCGGTTGAACAAATCCAATTCTCGATCTACATAGCTCGGATTTTGAACTTGCAAGATTAGTATGTTATTTTTTATTGATGTACTCATTTAACTTGTAAATTTTTTTTCAAATGTCCAAATTGCATTTAGCTTATTTTTTCCTTGATAATATATTTATATAATATGTGTAGTTATACCATATTTCATGTCTTTGGTTTTT
>ML778188.1:2133479-2143531 GCA_009831015.1 Picea engelmannii
TTGATTTCAAATGAAATTTCAAGTTTCATTAGATTTAATATTGATGCATTACAATTCTTTCAAGTCAAAGCTTCAGTTACTTGGTTTTCAATTGCAATAAATTGAAAGGTTATACTTGCCTTTTCTAATGTGCATTGAAGAGAGACTTCATTCCTAAATAATTTGCTAACCCCATGAATTACCTTGGTTCAATTAAATTACTCTGTTGCAACTCGCTATAACTCTGCTGCAACTCACTATAACTATGGTGTAACTCTGCTGCAACACTATGCTGTAACTGTACTTTCTCCTTCGAATTTTGTGTTGTTACTCCACTTGTTGTTACTCACTATTACTCTGCTGCAACTTGTTATAACTCTGCTGCAACACTTTCTGTAACTCTGTTGCAACTCACTATAACTATGATGTAACTCTGCTACAACACTATGTTGTCACTGTACTTTCTCCTTCGAATTTTGTGTTGTTACTCCACTTGTTGTTACTCACTATTACTCTGCTGCAACTCGCTATAACTCTGTTGCAACACTTTCTGTAACTCTGCTACAACTCACTGTAACTATGTTGTAACTATGTTGTAACTATGTTGCAACACTATGTTGTAACTGTACTTTCTCCTTCAAATTTTGTGTTGTTATTCCACTTGTTGTTACTCACTATTACTCTGCTGCAACTTGCTATAACTCTGCTGCAACACTTTCTGTAACTCTGTTGCAACTCACTATAACTATGGCGTTGTAACTCTGCTGCAACACTATGTTGTAACTGTACTTTCTCCTTCGAATTTTGTGTTGTTACTCCAAGGAGGATACAATAAACAAGTTCGAGAAATGGTCTTAAGATATCATCCATAAATCTTATAAGTGTTGTCATAGTATTGTGGAATATAAATTGCATAATGACTCACTCATGAAATCCATGTGTTTTTTTGAAAGTAATATTCCAAATTATTCTTTGTGTATATTGTCATATTGGTATCCTTACTTCTAATCTAACTTCATGATAACGCATGCTTACAATATTTGGTTGATTAGTGCCTTGATTATTTGTAGGGGATATATATATTACAATATATTAGAATATTAGAATATTACAATGTAATAGTAATGCCATATTACAATATTGCAATGTAATAGTAATGCCATATTACAATGTAATATGGAATTACCATATTACATTGTAATATGGCATACAATATGGTATACCATATTTGATGTAATTTTTTTTTTTTAAACCTAAAGTCATCGTGGCAATATCGACACAAGTTCGTCGGAATTTTCCATGAATATTCATCGCATATACAACATGTGCATCATAAGTTACTGGCTTGGCATAACTTTTCGTCCCAATTGCGACGAAGTTTCGTCGTAATTACCACATTTCTTCGTTGTTATTTCGACGATATTTCGTCGTATTTTCGACGATGCATAGGGTTAATCGATATTGAAGTTGGTGACAAGTGGAGAGCTATTTTCATTGATGTTTCCATGAACACTTGGATCGTGGATATAGCGATGAAATTATTCCGACGAAAAAAAATACCAGCTTTCGTGGAAATTGCGACGGATAAGTGTGGCAATATCAATGAAAAACCGTCGCAAATTTGCTCATATGTACTAGTGATTATATCGAGTCTTTCACTCTGTATTTTGACATTATCTTTACAATTCTTTCATTAATATAAATCAATTATTGTTGTATTTCTCTATTTCTGGCAATTTTCATGAGTGTTTCATTGTAATATCTCTTCTTTCATTTCATTCCGAAAATAATCCCTATCAACAAGGCACAGATCCATGCGATGCCCCTCAACATGACATATGGTACACCAAACATGATCATGCATAACCTTCATCTTTTCCATATCTTGCAATTGCATTGTCTGGTTGGCTAGTTGTGACTGTACCTATTTCAATCCTATCGACGTCTCTGCCCTTCCCAACATAGCTTTCAGGCACATTGCAATTTATAACACCTCTGCTTGAGTAATCACCTTCTTCTAGGTGAGCAAGAATTGGATATGGGAGGAACCCCACAATAAACAACTCTCTATGTTGCACATCCTAGATTTGGAACGTCAACTTATCTAATAAAATATTAAACCGTTGGTCATAATCCCACATGGTTTCTTCTTCCTTATGTTTGATCTCCTTTATCTATGTGATGCATTTAGACTCTGACTTAGGTTTCTAGAATTCCCTAAGAAGATCCTACTTTATCTCTATCAGGGACCTCATATGTCCCTTTGGCATTGTGGTGTTATAGTCTTGTACTTCATGTACCATGTCAAGGCTCTGTCCCTAAACGTGGTCTCCAGCTGCGTGATCTTTGTTTCTTTGTATGTGATCCTCTTCACATACCATACTTCTTTGCATGTGAACCAATATTGTTCTACATAATACTTACCCATTATGTGGAACACAGGTAGCCTCAGGGTGCTATCTGGATTCATAATCGTCACTCTCTGACCAACTCCTCTAATTAGACTAATGTGTTAAGAACCAAATACCTGAATAAAAAATATCACAGTAGATCCAAATATATTTGAATACAATCACCACACAATATATATGAAACCATATATAAAACCACCACTTTATTATATCAAAACCCTTGAGGTGGGGAAACACCATACAATGGATCCTATTATGGAATAGATCCTCTCCTATTCACTTGCCTCTTTGAGGGGGCATCCTCCTATTGAGCTACCACTGAAATAACATAATTTTCTTCATGTCCCCTTACATTTCTTGAACACCTTTATATAGTGCTACCATCACCTAAGAACATTCTATAGGAGGAATCTTATAGAAGTATAATCTTCTAAGAAGTCCTCTTACATTTATTATATCTAACTACTCATTTATTATATCTAACTACCATAGTGGGCCTTATTTATTAATATAGAGGACCTAGTCCACCTTACATTGAATGGCCTCCACTTTTATCATTATGGGCCCTCTGCGCCCCCCCCCCCAACTACCTCTCTAGCTACCTAACATTCCATCCCCCTTATGAAAGTGTTGTCCTCAACGCTTGATGTACAACCATATACCAGGGTAAGATGGATAATTATGGACCATAGTCCTGAAGCAGACTAGAGAACCAGGGTCCCATTGAGAAATCAAAGCCATCATGTTGAAGTAGTCCAACCACCATTTTAAACCAGGGTCCCATGTCCAATTTCTCATGTGAACTCCACACGGAAGATATCGACACCCAATAACCAAATGAAAATGATGCTCCCAATACTGACGCCTATCATGTGGATCCAAATAAGAATATCCATACACATAGTGGGAAAGGGTCAAAGCTTAATCTGGAAGGAACAATACCATTGTAGAATATGTAGGTTGGATGTTGGTAATCATAACTAGCTCCTAATGTGGGACATTGATGTTCTCTACAGAAGGTGCATTAGAGTCAACAAATAAAATATGGAAGTGGTTGTCATCCCAGAAATGACAACTATCCATATACCAGTTATCGCAATCGTCCTCAAAATCATACCAAAAATATATTTCTTGATTATATGCATCCCTAAGGTCCTCCATAAGAAATATCTCTTGCATGATATCCAATGAATCTTGAATACTACAAAAACTATCATTGAGGTCGTCTGTGAAGCCATCTACAAAGTCATCCAATCTCTCATTCAATGTGTCAAACAATTGGTCTTTGAATGATTCAGTAATATGTAGAATTTCCTTGAGAGATTGAGAAGAAATAGCCACATGAGCACCCTATGAAAATTTATGAACTCTGCAGTCCCACTACCGTCACGAAAAATGCCAAAAATAAGAACAATAAATTAAGGAAGAAAATCGTGGATTTTTTCGAAAAACACCTAAACAACTGTTGAATTTAAAATGCTCATAACTTCACTTCCCAGACTTTGTTTCGGTTGATTGTTGTTTTGAAATTTGGGTATTTTTCCGAGAGGGATTCAAATACCCAATTTTGTTTTCCAAATTCAGCTCGCAAAGCTTTATATCTGAACCTAAAGTACGCCACCCTCTTTTTCTTCCTTAGAAAAAATTCTACAAAAAGAGCAAAAAATATTCCCTTCATTGGCCAAGGAAAGTGCGTTGATACCAATTGTTAAGAAAGAAATACCCGAATAAAAAATATCACAATAGATCCAAAGATATTTGAATACAATTACCACATAAGATATATGAAACCGTATAGAAAACCACCACTTTATTATATTAAAACCCTTGAGGTAGGGAAACACCATACAATGGATCCTATTATGGAAGGGATCCTCTCCTATTCACTTGCCTCTTTGAGGGGGCATCCTCCTATTGAACTACCACTCAAATAAAATACTTTTCTTCATGTCCCCTTACATTGCTTGAACACCTTTATATAGTGCTACCATCACCTAATAACATTCTAGAGGAGGAATCTTCTAGAAGTAGAACCTTCTAAGAAGTCCTCTTACATTTATTATATCTAACTACCATAGTGGGCCTTATTTAATAATATAGTGGACCTATTCCACCTTACAATGAATTGCCTCCACTATTATCGTTATGGGCCATCTAGGCCCCCCCACTACCTCTCTAGCTACCTAACATAATGGTTTTCAAAATTCTTTCTATTGATACTCTTCTAGGTGAAGTGGCATTGTCTTCGCCTTATTCTTCAATTGTCTCTTCTCTTATTTCTTCTTTTACTCCTTTTATGCCAATCTCTTGCCTTCATCATATTTCCTTTATCATTCCCTTCAATACTTTTAGGTACCAACAACATAACCATTTGTTGGAATTTTGTTCCACACTTGCAAGTGTCCTTAACGCTAGGGAGTTTAGCCCCAGGGTTCATCCAGAGTTGACCAACAAAAACCCAAGAGCATCAACATATAAATCCTCAACCAATACTAAGGAAGGTCTCACTCAAGATGCAGAGAGGATCACAGAGACCATAAGGTCTTGTGTCAAGGATGAAGGACTAAAAAAACCAAGATCCATTTGGGTTGGCAATCACACATTCCATATCCAACGTATTATTTTTATTACTAAGTAAAAAAATACACACAGGTATCCAAATAACACATGATAGACACACAATAGATTAGAACTATCACAACTTTATTATTCCTTTCATTCCATTCAACACAAACATACAATAAACAAACTATATTCGACAACAACAGAGTCACACATCTCTTCTAATATAATTCCCAAGAAATACAACATTTTGTGAAATGTGCATCCTTTTAAGACTTCAAACATATGATAGACTCAAACTTACATTCAAAAGAACTATAGCATTACAAAAGGCTTAGAGTGATATTGATACCAACAATTCAATGGATCTCATATAACCATATAAATCTATCTATGATGTCGTTGCTTCCTTTTATAGCTTTCTTTGCTTGAGAGATCTTCCTCTTTCTACTCTACTCCACTTGCCCGACTGAAAAATTGTCTCGCATGCTTATGGAACTTGCCTACAATCCACATAGCCTTCTGGAATCAAGGAAATATTAACTTCTTCATTATCTTGCCTTTTGTCATCTCCATGTTCCCATGTGCTGCTAGAATTGATCATTGGAGAATATTTATCGATGATTCCTTTCTTGATTATGGCGTGCATCTTCTTGATTTCTAGTGCAACTGTCAAAAACCTAGACTAGCACGTGCTTAGTAGACTTCAAGATTGGCATGTAATATCAAAACTTGGTCTGGCGTGCACTTATTTTCATTCTTCATGCATTAGTTTAGGTGTGTGAAAAACTCAGAATGAGCACACACAAATTCATTTGTGTGCACCCGCAAAATGAACCCAAAACTTTTGGTGCTAACATAGAGAGAGAGAGAGGCAATGGGGGGTTGAGGGAGGGGGAGAGAGATAAATAGAGGAAGGAAGAGATAAAGAGAGGAAGGAAGAGAGAGAGAGGTAAAGAGAGAGAGAGAGAGGTAAATAGAGATATGGGTGGAAGAGGTGGGATAGAAAGAGGGAAAGAGGGAGGAGAGAGATATGGAAATGGGGAAAGGTGGAGATAGAAAGTGATTGAGAAAGTGTGTGTGAGAGAGAGGGGGTGGGGTGCGATAGAGGGGGAGTGAGAGAGAGAGGTTGGGAGGGAGAAAGATAAATGGATAGGGATGGGGATACTGAGTGAAGGGGGCGTATATATAGAAGAGAGAGAGAGAGGAGGGGGGGAAGGAAAGAGAAAGTGGGAGAGAAAGAGAGAGTGGGGGAGAGAGGGGAAGAGAGGGAAGGAGGGGGAGAGAGAGAGGGGGGGAGAGAAGGGCAGGGGAGGAGAGAGAGAGAGACAGAGAGGGGGGGGGTGAACGATGGGGGAGAGAGGGGAGGATATGGGTCATAGAGAGAGGGAGAGAGAGGGGTGGATCCAGTGAGCAATAAAGAGGGATAAAGTGATTGGAGAGAGAGAGAGAGGGGGGGGGCAGAGGGGGAGAAAGAGAGAGAGAGGGAGGGACATAGTGGAGAGAGAGAGAGAGAGATTTTGTTAACAAGAATGCATGTGAGTTCATGTTCCTAATAATGTGCGCACGCTTTAGGAACACCCATGTGTTCCTAAAAATAT
Organism: Picea engelmannii; assembly: GCA_009831015.1. NCBI lineage: Eukaryota > Viridiplantae > Streptophyta > Pinopsida > Pinales > Pinaceae > Picea > Picea engelmannii. The sequence goes on from ML778188.1 coordinate 2,140,033, forward strand.
GACGTTATTTTCATTTCAATTTTTTTTAGGAATGAGCATGCATTCTTGAACATCTGTTTATTAGGAACGTGTGCACGTTCATAAAAAAATTGAGTTGGCAAGTGTCTACAAAATTTTTGTGAGTACCGAGGATGTGTCTAAGAAATTGTGCACATGTGTGCGATCCTTTTCACCCCATTGCCACTTTTTTATCCATAAACTTCATGCACTCCCCCTAATATTGTATTATGTAACTTTAGTGAATCACTCATTATCTCTAAGTTTTTAAGACTAATATTTAGAATAAGTAGAAGATGTGTAACTCATTATACACCATCACTTTAGAAGACATGTATTTCATTATAAGTCATCAATTCTTCGTCATAAAGAAACATTTTATATTTTATTCCACAGGTTGTAGATCCTAAGTTGTGGGAAACCTATTAATTCAGGTAGTATAGTACCCCTAATTAGCTTTATAGTGTCAATAGTGTGTTCCTATCCCTTCAAAAATGGTGCTTTGAATTATTTTATGTATTTTCTTTGTTGACTCTTTTTAGAGACTAGGATACTCATAGCTATCCTAAAAAAGGGTCCATTGTAGTCTAGCATGTCCACATTTTTAATCGCCAAAAAAGGAAAGTCTCACTGGAAGCACTACCGATACTTTTAAAGGTAGCACAGGAAGTTGCATGATGATTGACTATTATTTCTATGTTAACATACATTTAGATCAGAACCCTAATCATCATTTTGTAGATCTATATCATTCATAACATAAGCATATATAATCCATTGAAAACAATAAATAATCATAACAATCATCATACCATTATAGTACACAAAACAAAAAGAAAAGGAAGATCTTCATTAAGAAACAACCAACATAATCCAATATAATAAAATACCTACAACATGACCATAAATTTATCACATAAAAAACTGAACCAATAATGCATCAACTATTCAACCAATTAATCATCTAACCCACCCATTAACCAAACAATCGATTAAATATAATACCCATTAACATAATAACCCTTTTCAAATAGCTTTGAAGGGTCTAATTGGACATTCATATGAAGTCTATTGACCTAACTAACCTTGTCAACTAAATTTATACAATCAATTACATATTTAATTAAGACTCGATTAGGATGCAAACATAGATGATTTTAGGGGCTAAATTTCGCTCATGGGCTAATTTTCCATGGTTTTTACAAAAACTAGATTCACTATTTTAAAAATGATTCACCCAAATTCTATAGGATCAAATTATTTTACCATAAAAATCGCCAAAATTTTATAAAAACTATTTAAAATCCTTAGAAATTTGAATAGTTTTACAAAAATATTGCCAAACATTTATAGTTGGCATATAAAGGATTAGTAAGATTCGCCAAGGTTTCTACATTTTAAAATAAATTTCCATCCTTAAAATCATCCCTGGATGCAAAACATGTATCTTCCACTTGTTGCATAGCTATCTCAAGGTTCCATTTGGCACAACTGAATTATCCATGTGGAACATTATATTTCCTTCCACTTCCTTGAAAAATAATCCCAAAAACGAAGGAGGGAAAATGCCTTGCCCATAAATCTTGACTCTCCCTTGAGTAAACTCTACTGCTCTATTGCCTTTTATTGTTTTGACTACCCTTCAAATTAAGGGGATAAATCTAGGACTAAATACAAGGATTTGACCCCCAACTCTTTGAAAGTATCCAAATCTATTAGTCCATTTTCACAAGACTATGGAGGCTCTAGTAAGAAAATCTTGGTCCTTCTTGTTATCTGACTCGATAGGTTGCATTTGAGAAACTACTTGTCATTTTTCATCAACAAAGGACTCTAGTTTTTGTAGTTCTAAATATTGTTTTTGGGTGTCCAAGAAAAATTCTCTAAGAGCATCATTATCCACCATGGCCATATCATATAATTATACTAACTTATCATTGATTACTTGGATCTCTTTAAACTTCTCCATCTACTCGAAGGGGTGAGTAAGTAAACAAGCCTCACTATTCATCTATTGTATTTTTTCCCTCAACTCCTTAATAGGTCTATTATGTTGTTTTAGAAACAACATCTAGCCTTGAATTGTAGTGTAAATCAATTGGCTTTCACTATTATCTTTATGGAATTGAGCACATATATTCCATTCTTTATCAACCAAGGGGGTTACCTTCTAGATAAATTCATATGGCTACTGTTAGTAACCTATAACGATAGGGGATCTGATGATTCAAAATTTATTTGTGGGTTTCACGATGAATTTCCCGGTTTGTTGGCCTATTATCTCCTTAAATAGATTAGTCAATTTCATTTGTTTAGGTGTTAGGTTTTTAATAGAAAGAGCATTTCTAAAAAAATTTAGGCTCATTTTAAAGAGTTTTGAGCTTGTAATAAACTTTGGAAAACATTTGATGTAGTTTTTATTTCAAGAAAATCGAAATACAGTCTTTGGTGGCTAAGTGTTTTTTCAAAAGGGATTATAAGCCACCGAAAGCCCTAGATTTTGGCGGCTTAAACGCAAAACTCGGGGCTCTCCTAGCCATCGAAATCGCAGGGATATTTTAAACGGTCAACTCGTCTTACTGAGGTGTTACGATTGTATTTATCCATTGAAAAGACAAGGGAGTTGTCGAGTATGACTTGGTAAGTGGTGATTTAGAAGTTATTATATTATGATTTGATCTATCTCACCCTAAACCCTCCGGATCTTACACCTGTCCTAAGAATTAGGATCTGATCTCGACGTACCCTGACTTGATCATTTCAAAAATTTGTTTCATAAAACCACGTAATCTTTGTACTTCCTATCCTTCTAGGTTCATCGAATGATCATTATCATTTCAAATCCTAACTACCCTCTCACATCCCTCAAAATCAGGCCTCACCTAATCACATTTCCCCATTTTCTCACCTCTTTCATAACTGATCACAAACCTCCCTAATTCTGCACTGAATGGTCTCCCTCCAAGCCTGAATTTCCAATTGCAGGTACAGAAGCGTTCCCACAGATGAAGAGAGGAGCACCCGTGTTGAGAAAGGAGCTTGATGATATCGGTTACCTAGAATCACACCCAGAGGTGTGTCAGCTTTTCAAGGACGCGAGTCATTACGAATTTTGTAAAAAAGTGCAGAGCTCTCATCAACAGGTGGTAGAGGTGTTTTCTCTCAAATTTGATGGAAGAAAGGCAGTCATTGGCAAAGATGAGTTCCTGGTGGATGAAACCCTGATATCAGAGGTGACAGAGCTGCCAAGGACTAGAAAAAATTGGTTCAAGACCACTGTTACAAAGGAGGTTGAATTTAGGTCTTATTTGAAACCAGAGCACAAGTGTTTGATATGGAAGAAAGACATTCCTATGTATTTTCTGGAGGAGAAATGGCAACACCTGCTGAAGCCAATTCTTGTTTACATAACCTGTGAGGGTAGATATAATAGGGTAATGATTTATCATTTCAAATTGATGAATCACTTTACTGGCAAGAGCCCCTTGAACCTGCCTTATTA
>ML778188.1:2188715-2223856 GCA_009831015.1 Picea engelmannii
CTTCAGCCCATACAATGCTCTCTTGAGTCTGCACACATGCGACTCTCTGTCAAAGGTCTCAAAACCTTCTGGCTTCTCAATGTAGACTTCTTCCTCAATGATCCCGTTGAGGAACGCAGTTTTTACATCCATCTGATGAATGCGCCAGCCCATCTGCGCTGAGAGTGCAAGGATGGATCTTATGGAAGAGTACCTTACGACAGGTGCAAAGGTCTCATCATAATCTATCCCCTCGATCTGTGAGAAGCCTCGGGCCACAAACCTGGCCTTGTGTTTCTCCACACTCCCATCAGTAGCTTGCTTTACCTTGTATATCCATCTCGAACCAACCACTGATTTATCAATCGGTCTTGGGACAATATCCCATACACTATTTTTGACAATGGAGTCATACTCCTCTACCATAGCATCAACCCAAGTGGGGTCCTGCACTCCTTCCTGAAAGGAAAATGGTTCAGTCACAATACATTTTCTCATGAGAGCCATGTATCCAGCAAATCAATCAAGAGACTGTCTCTGTCTGCGCTATGAAATAGGGGCTCCTATATTTTGTGCAGCATCTAGTCTCAATCTGTCAGCTTCTGTGGTGCGCTTTCTGCCATTTCTGATGGATGGCTCTTCTTGAGTGGTTTCCTCCACTCCATGAACCTCCTCATGTGGCTGATCCACATCTTGAGACTCATCCTTGGGAACTAACAGTTCCTCTTCTACATGCAAGTCTAGCTCCCTCTCAAGCGACAACCGCATGGCTTTCCCCTCATCGAATTTTATATCCCGTCGCATAAAAGTCATCTTACTGTTCGGAAAATATACACGATAATTATGGGGTGTTTCTTTGTACCCCATAAATATCCCAACTTCAGCAGTCGGTTCCAGCTTCTTCCTGGCATCCTTGGTCACATGCACATAAACAGATGAGCCAAAAATTTTAAAATGAGAAACATCAGGTTTATTACTAGTAAAAGCTTCTTCAGGTGTACTCATGCTAAGTATTCTATGAGGACAATGGTTCTACACATAAACCACAGTATTGCATGCTTCTGCCCACAAATGAATTGGTAGGCCCTGGTCATGCAACATCGCTCGTGTTGCACCCACAATCGTTCTGTTCTTTCTCTCCGTGACCCCATTTTGTTGTGGGTTATGAGGCGCTATGAGTTCTCTGCTATAGAAGTCTTTGAATTCGTTAGAGATGTATTCTCCACCATTATCACTCCTTAGAGCCTTCACTTGTTTCCCCGATTCGTTCCCCACCAATGCTTTAAACTCACAGAACTTTGAGAATGTTTGATCCTTCTTGTACATGAAGAATATCCAACATTTACGAGAAAAGTCATCAACAAAAATAACATAATACCTATGTTTTTCTGTTGAAGCAACTGAGAATGGTCCACACACATCCGTGTGAATTCTCTCTAGGATTACCAAAGCATGGTTCTCCTTTTCATGAAAGGTGGACTTTACATACTTCCCCAGGGTGCACCCCTTGCACTGATCTGACTGAGCAAGTGTTCCCCTTGGAAGTCCAATAGATATTTTTTGCATGATCTTCAAGGCTCCATGATGAAGATGGCCCAATATCCTATGCCATAATTCACCCTCATCCCGGCTCACCACTTTTTCTGCCTTGCCTATCATGGAATTGCAGCCATCTACCTCCAGCATGTAGAGATTCTTAACTCAAATCCCTATCTTCTTGACTTGACCTGTTGCTTTATGTCGCAGGTAGGCTTTACCACTGCTAAAAACAACATCATAGCCTCTGTCCTCCAACATTGCGACTGAGACCAAGTTTTTCTTCAGACCTAGAACATGCATAACATTTTTCAATTGAAATGGTTTACCTAACTCCCTCTGAAAGGTAATGGTACCAATACCAGTTGCACTGTATCTTCCATCATCGCCCATCTCTATATGCATTCTGAGATCTTTCTCCTCCAAGTCAATGAAAGACTCTTTATCTCCTGTCATGTGGAAGGAAGCACCACTATCCAAATACCACACAGATCCCGATGCATTTGAAGCCATGCATGTGATCAAAGTGAAATCAAGCTCAAATTGTGAGACAAGAGCCTCATCAGTTGCAGATCCAGCAACTATCTTGTTCTTCTTCTTCTGTGGACAGTTAGTAGCGAGATTCCCACGTTTGTGACAGTGAAAACACTTCACTTTGGACAAATCTAGCTTCTTGACTTTACACTCAGACTTTGATTGGAATTTCTTCCCTTTCCCTTTCCTTGCCTTGGTAGTCAAAGCACAATCCTATTCATCATCACACTTTAATGAAGATCCATCTCTGATGTTCCGCCTGAACTCCTCTTGCACTAGATCCAACCATAGTTGTTCCCAATCAGACAATTTTTCCCTTCCATTGACAGAGTCTTGATAACTGTGCCAACTCTTAGGAATCCCTAAGAGCGCCAAGCTCACCAAATCATCCGCAGTGACTATTATTCCCACACTTCCAAGCTCATCCCGACATTGGACAAACTTCATGAGATATTTTGGAATGGTGTTGCCTTTCTCCATCTTGATCTTCCTGAGTTTATCTTTGAGCACCAATTTCATATGGTTGCTACTATTTTGGAACAGATCTGTCAAAACCTTCCACATTGCATATGGTGTGGTTTTCCCATGGAGACTTGAGACAATGTGGTCTCGTACTCCCTCCAACAAAATCCTCCTCGCCTTCGCTACTTTCTTTTTCCATGCATCAAGATTTGCAGTATCTGTCACATCCGTCTTAGGAACATCTGCGTCAATGTAACCCTTCAAGCCATTGTCTTCGAGCACTGCTTCCATCTTGTCCTTCCAAGCAATGTAGTTAGAGCTACCTTCGAGTGCATACTCCAACCTCAAGCCATTGAAAGACATTTTTATCTTGAATCAGCTATTGCACCAAGAAAATCTTGCAAATTCGAATGTTATCCAACCACCAAAACTCAACTTCTACAATCCCTCTTCCCTGGGAGGTTCACACCCCACCTGAGAGTAGCCTGAGGGAAGTTCACACCCTGCCTGTGTGTAGCCTGCGAACTTGCCTAGGAAGTTCACACCCTGCTCCACTGTATCCTGCGAGAATGCCAATGAAGTTCGCACTCTGCTTCACTGTTAGGGTGAGGGAATTTCGCACCCTGCTCCACTGTAGCCTGCAAGAATGAAAATGAAGTTCGCACCCTGCCTTTTTCTAGGGTGCGAGAATTTATGTTCCTCAAAACTAGGGTTCACACCCGGCTAGAGGCGAGACCTGGGAGAATGAAATAATGTTCGCACCTCACTTCCGTGACTCCGTGGCCTCCGTGGCTCTGATACCATGTAGAAACTTCGATACAAATTAATGTATTCCTGCGATTCTCCTGATCTAACAATTTCTTCCACTTGTTAAATACATAATCACTTCTACTATTATTCTTGCGGAAGCAATTAAACCACGATCACAACCACAATGCACAAAGTGAAATATCAATAACACACAACACAGAAGTTTTATCGGGAAAGCGTAAAGCTAAAAACCCCACTATCATATATTATGTATATCATGAATCATGAAACAATCTCATACAAAACTCTAATCCAAGAGCTCTCAGTACAATACAATCGTCTCACACTGGCATACACAAATTAGCAAATACATGAGCCAATTCCTGTGTCCRGACAGCCTGCCTCCTCTGCACAAACTCTGCAATCCGAATTCTCACAATGAATCTCAATTGTTGCGAATTGCCTCGTTTGCACATGCTCATAAGAATATCCACTTCATGTGTGAAAAAATCACAACTGATAGCCAACTGTCCCTTTTAGTTGTTATCTCAACTAGATCTCCAATGGATTCGCATGCATGTAGTTAACCATGACGCATCTTTAGTTGCATGCGAGTTAACTGATTAACTGAACTCTCACTAGTGCAACTGAACTTAACTCACTTAACTACACTTATAATTCTGTTACAATTCCAAATCACTTAGTTATGAATGAGATAATAGATTAATATTTATTGTCTAATTTAATTAAGGGAAAAATAAATTAGACACATGTTTCTTGTTGACTTTTCAACAATGAATATCTGCAACAACTAGGGAGTATTCTCTTTTAGGAACAATGTTTGTAAGTTGTTCACAATCGCCTAATATCACTTTATACTGAACAATGTCAAGACCATTCCAAATGCAGTTATCAAGGGTGTCATCAAGTTCAACAGTTTGAACACATCTCCTTGTTTCTCTTTCAAACTTGGCTTTTTGAATAAAATGTTTGAAGGTTTCAGGTACTCCACCTACATTCTTCTTTGACATCCTTAATGAAAAAAAAAACATATAGTTATATATCCATAACTATTAAAATAGAAATAAATTAACTTACAAACAAATAATATGAATGTAATAAATCAACATGCATTTTTGAATACAAAAAAAAATTGTTTCAATATTGTTGTAGAGCTTGAATCTGGATAGTTGAGTTTAACATCATCCCAACTTTCTTCATTCAACATCTTAACCATTTCCTCTTGTATTCTCATATACACCTTGTGACTAAATAATAATAAAATAATGTTATAATGATATATAAAATAAAATACTTAGAACATTGATATCTGTTAAAATGAAAAAAAAAAAAATTATTGTCCGAACATAAATAAAAATAACTCAACAACTTACTTTTAAAATTTATCACACATTTATTCCATTGACAATTCTCTTGACCTTACACGTGATAATATGTTAAGCCCTAAATAGTGGCACATTACCCCTTAATTGGGGCATATTACATTAGTAGTGTTATTTTATTTATGTCGGCTTGGGTCCATTAGTTGTAATTGTACCTCCTAGTCTCCTATATATACCAAGGAGACATTTTCATTTGGAATCATCCTGTATTTGGACATTTATGTGGTGTATAAGGAGGTTTCCCCCTAGAAGAGGCTTAATATCTGAATTTATCTCTTTTTCAAGGTGTTGAGTACTTATTCTGAGGTTTTTGTATACTATATTGATATTTGGTTCTTAACATATGGTATCAGAGATCAAGGTCTCGGGGTTTCGTTGCTACACCTAAGACACATTGGTATTTTCACTATAATTTTTTTCTACGTTGTTTCAGAAGGAACCACTTGGATTAAATTTAGTAGATGGATCAAGGTACGTTGGGTTCAAATTTTATCTCCAAAGGCCTTATACTTTCGAAGATACAAGTTGTGTAAGATAGGGTTCTGGAATCATCCTCAATTGAGTCATCACAGAATTTTCGCTATAAAAAAAAATTATGTAACGTTTCAGGCTCTAAAATCTATTGGATATTCACAGAAATTAGTAAAGTATCTGTGATAAAAAATTCAGCTTATGGGTCATCTTAAATTTGTAGATACACCCTGTGGAAGATAGGGTATATGACTAGTCTCAAGAAGGTGTTTCAGGTAAAACAATCATAAATTATTCCTAGAGTATCCAAATTGAGTGAAACCAATTGCATTGGATAGTAGACAATATGTAGTATTTCTAGTCCAATTTTCAAAATTGCATATCAATTATTTTGTACGAGGAACTCTATACAAGTGATATCTCTTGGAAAGGCCAAAAATAAGCAAGTTGTGGGAAAGTTACCATATATTCCACTTGGAACATCCAATTTTGATCAGACCTATGGCATTGTAGAGAACAAATATCAGAGAACTACAAAAAAGAAATTTTCATACCCAGAAGGGATGAAATTTTGGAGATACAATAGAAGAAAGATTGTTTAGCAGAACCACCTCAAAATCAAGGTTTGAAAAGTGATACTTGGCCAACATGCCACCAAAAAAGGGAACTTCTACACCAAATAAGCCTCCATACAGTCCTACTTGGATTCTTGATGAAGGTGAAGAAATGTGTAGGGACATAAATGATTTACAAAAGAAGACAATGACAAAAGATGAACTACAAGGGATGATGGAAGGTTTAAAAAGGGAGATCATGAAAGGATTGAAAAATTTCCTAATAGAGAGGAAACCTGAAAGTGAAAATGTATCCCATGAAATTCATGATGAGGACACAAGGAAGATTAATCAAGAATGGAGAAACTCCAACTTTGGGTTGAATACCAACCAGGTTCCTAAGATCGATATGAGGAATTTTGATGGCAAGGACCCAATCACATGGATACTTCAGATGGAGCAATTATTTGATCTACATGATGTGCCACACACACAAAAGGTACAAATTTTTTCTTTATATTTAGAACCCAATTAATTTGTGTGGTATCGATGGCTTTGTTCCCACAAATCACTCGTCACTTGGACAATTTTCACGGAAGAAATGATAGCACACTATGAGGATACAAGGAGAAATACCTTATTTATCCAATTGATAAATCTCAAGCAAAAGGGTTCAATTACAAAGCACATTGAGAACTTCGAAAGATTGAATATAAAGGTAATAGATATTCTAGATGATCTCTTTGTTGATGTATTGATAGGTACTTTAAGGGATAACATTCAACATGAGGTTCTCCTTTGGGAACCCAAATCATTGGAGAATCCATTTAGAGTGGCAAGAAATGTTGAAAGTAAAAATATGGCTATGGATACTAGAAGGACCTCTCCTAACATCTATCGAGAGAATAATTCTCCTTCTTCTGAAAAACCTCAACCTACAAGGTTGACACCTCAATAATTGGAGGAAAGAAAAGAAAAGGGTTTATTCTTTGATTGTGATAGAAAGTACACTAAGGGACATAAGTGTGGTGAGAAGAAATTAGTCTACATAGATTGTGAAGAGGAAGAAGAAGAAGAACAAGAACAAGAACCATCTCAAGATGAAAACATAGAAGCAATTTCTTCTGAAGATTTGACTCCCACGATATCGTGTAATGCATTGGCTGGAATTAACACTCCTCAAACCCTCAAGATCGAAGGATATATCAAAAATAAAAAGGCAATATACCTAATTGATTCTGGTAGTACCCATAATTTGATTCATTATAAATTATCCAAAGCTCTCAATTGCTTTGTATATCCAGCGCCAGAGTTTCAAGTAATGATTGCAGATGGAGGAACTATCAATTGCTTAGGAAAATGCAATAAGATCAATCTTTCTATGGGGGAATATGTAATTAATAGTCCAATGATTTCTATAGCCATGGGTGGTTCTCATGTCATCCTAGGAATCCAATAGTTACACTCATTAGGAACATTGACTTTTAATTTTCAAGAACTTTTCATGAAATTTTCATTGGAAGGAAAAGAAATTGAGTTAAGAGGTATCACAGGGAAACCCAGTAAGGTGATAAGCTCTAATGGCATTAAAAAATTATTGAAAAAGGGTCATCAAGGTGTAATTGCACAACTATGCTCACTATATGTTCAAACATCTAAGCCATCTATTTCCCTAGATCTCCAAGGGATCATTGATAATCATTCCAACGTATTTGAAGATATTCCCAAAGGTATTCCACCCACTCGAAATCATGATCATGATATTCACCTAATTCCTAGGAGTTTTCCTCCTAACATCAAGACGTATAGATACCCTTATTCCTAGAAGAGTGACATTCAGCGTATGGTTGATGATGTTAGAGGCTGGAATTATTAGACCTAGCCAAAGTTCTTACTCTGCACCGATGGTAATAATAATGAAGAAAGATAGCTCATGGCATATCTGTCTAGATTATAGAGAGCTCAACAAGATCACTATTAAAGATATGTTTCCCATTCCTGTCATTGATGAATTGTTAGATGAACTACAGGGAGAAATCTATTTCACAAAGTTGGATATTCATTCAAGGTATCATCAAATTAGAATGAAGGAAGAAGATATCCCAAAAACAACATTATGAACTCATGAAGGGCTTTATGAATTTTTGGTCATGCCTTTTGGCCTTACAAATTCACCTTCCACATTCCAAGGGTTGATGAATTCCATTTTCAAGCCCTTCCTTCGAAAATTTGTGTTAGTATTTTTTGATGATATACTAATCTATAGAAATTCTTGGGAGAATCATGTGCGACCTGTTGACAAGGTGCTACAACTACTAAAGGAGAAACAACTATATGCCAAACCATCCAAATGTTCCTTTGGGGTGAAGGACATAGAGTATTTGGGTCATATTGTATCTCATGAAGGTGTCAAGATAGACCCTAACAAGATTAAGGCCATGATGGACTGGCCGATTCCCAAAACATTGAAGAATATTAAAGGATTTTTGGGTTTGACAGGTTACTACCGCAAGTTTGTTCGGCACTATGGAAGAATAGCAATACCTTTAACTACACTAACTAAGAAGGATGCATTTTCATGGACTCCAGAGGCAACTAAATCTTTTGAAAAACTTAAAGAGGTGATGTGCAAAGCTCTTGTCTTGACCACTCCAGACTTCACAAAAACCTTTATTGTGGAATGTGATGCCTCGAGAAATGGAATTGGTGTTGTCCTAATGCAATAAGGAAGGCCCCTATATTTTGAAAGTCGGACACTCAAAGGAAAGGACTTACACAAACCCACTTATGAGAAGGAAATGATGGAAATACTACATGCATTGAAGAAATGGTGCCCTTACCTAATAGGTAGGCACTTCAAGGTCAAAACAGATCATGATAGTCTTAAATACTTCTTGGAACAAAGACTATCTTCAGAAGAACAACAAAAATGGGTGACCAAGATATTGGGTTATGATTTTGAAATTGTCTATAAAAAAGGGAAGAAAAATGTTGTGGCAGATGCACTCTCAAGAAAGGATGAATATGTTGAGGCCTTTCTCTATGCTATCTCGATCATCCAACCCGATTGGATAATAGAATCAAGGAATGAATGGAAGAATGACTAAAAAGTGTGGACTCTCATTCAAAGGTTGCAATAGGATTTCAGTGCATCAGATACATTTACATGGAAAAGTGATTCACTATGGTACAAACATCACTTATATTTATGTAAGAACTCCCAACTCAAACAAAAGGTACTATTGGAATTTCACACCTCTCCAGTAGGAGGGAACTCGGGATTTTTGAAAACCTACCATAGGGTCAAGAAGGAGTTTTTTTTGGATGGCCTTAAAACTGATGTTCAAAGGTTTATGGCAGAATTTTTGGTTTGCCAACAAAATAAGGTGGAAACAATTAATACCCCGGGTCGTTTACAACCATTAGCCATCCCAAGTCAGCGTTGGGAGGAGGTTTCCATGGATTTCATCACAGGGTTACTGAAGTCTAAAGGAAAGAGTGTCATCATGTTGATTGTTGATAGACTGACCAAGTACGCACACTTTTGTGCGCTATCTCATCCTTTCAATGGAAATACAATTGCCACTGAATTCATGGAGATAGTTCAAAAGCTACATGGAAGCCCAAATATTATTGTAAGTGACAGAGATCACATCTTCACTAGACATTTTTGGACATGATTATTTTCTTGTTTGGGTACTCAATTGGCTCATAGCTCATCTTATCATCCTCAATCTGATGGACAAAGTGAGCTAGTGAAAAAATGTCTGGAAGGATACCTTCGTTTCTTTGTCTCTGATAAACAAACACAATGGTTCAAATGGTTACCCTTGGAAGAATGGTGGTATAACACTTCCTTTCATACTACAACAAAAATGACACCATTTATGGAACTCTATGGATGCCACCCTCCTTCCTTCACTTCTTCTCTAAAAGAAAAATATAAGGTTCAAGCAGTGGAATATCACATCAAGCATCAACAACAAGTTCTCCAAATCTTAAAGGACAACCTGACCATGGCACATAATCGCATGAAACAACAAGCAGATCAACATCGTAGTGAAAAAAGTTTTGAAGTAGGGGATTGGGTGTTTTTAAGACTACAACCATACAAACATATGTCCCTCAATAAATAAAAGAATAATAATAAATTATCACCAAAGTACTATGTCTCTTATAAGGTGTTGCAAAAGATTAGTACTATGGAATACAAATTGGAGTTTCCTGCATCTTCACGAGTACACTCAGTTTTCCATGTTTCATGCTTAAACAAGGTTATAGGTGACAAGATCCCAGTTCAAACTATATTTCCGAAACTTGATGAGGAAGGAAAAATCATATTGGAGCCTGAAGCAATCACTGACACAAGAATTTTCCAGCTGAGGAATAGATCCATTTCAGACTATCTCATTAAATGGAGGAAACTAAGCTGAAGATTCCACTTGGGAAGACAAGTATTTTATATAGAAGCATCCAGAGTTACTCAAGCGTTGTGGACAACACTTGTCTCAAGGGGAGGGGCATGTTAATCCCTAAATAGTGGCACAATACCCCTTAATTGGGGCATATTACATTAGTAATGTTATTTTATTTATGTCGGCTTGGGTCCATTAGTTGTAATTGTACCTCCTAGTATTCTATATATACCAAGGAGACATTTTCATTTGGAATCATCTTGTATTTGGACATTTATGTGGTGTATAAGGAGGTTTCCCCCTCGAAGAGGTTTATTATCTGAATTTCTCTCTTTTTCAAGGCGTTGAGTACTTATTCTAAGGTTTTTCTATGCTATATTGATATTTGGTTCTTAACATAATATAGCTATGACAAGTTTCTCATCCTTCACTCCTTGTATTGTTCTCCAAGGTGTCATAGTCATATCATGTGGAATATTTTTTATTTCAGGACCTGTCTTACTTTTTCCACATATCAATGGTTTATCCTTCTTAACTCTCTTAGTTTTTATACTAATATTTTCCCATAGGGTGAAGATCTCATCTATCAAATCCCATACCTGTCCATTTCTGAATCCAAATTGAAAATAACTATCCATAGCTCTAAATACATCACTTCCTTTGCTATTTTTTTCTTTTACATTTTCATCATCAAGTGGGAATCCTATTTCCCTACAACACTGCTTCCGAAACTTGGCATCAACATTTGATCTCTCCCCACAACATATTTTAGAAAACTCATTAAGGATAAATCTCACCCTTTGAATGAAATTCATGGACATTCTGTACTCATTATCTGTGTTATGATCCCATGCCAATAACTTTGCTTCCGAATCTGTTAAACCAACATAAATTATGCATTTCACTGTCTCAAAAAAAGGATTATTGGGATATTTTTGCATCAATTATATTCTAGCCTCTGTAGAATGATTTCCTTCAATCACATAATATTTGTAGTCAAAAAATTTTGATCTATAAAATTCTTCCCTCCTAGGAATTTCCATTGCATCAACAAGAGCTAGGTAATCAACCACATGTGCATATGGATTGTACCTAATCAATCCTTTCAATTTGTGAATATGCAAGTAATGTTTTTTTCTAATTTGATATTTCTCTTGCCCTTCTGTGGGTTTATAAAGTTGTTTCACATTCAATTTAAATGTATGGACATCATCAACTAAGTTTGTCATCCTCAATCTATTTTGAATGGAATTTTGTGTTGTTTTTATAATACCATCCTCTAGATCAACACCTGGTGTTATTATTTCTCTGTTACCTTTAGGACTTTCACTATAATACTTAGAGATAACGATGACTTCTTGAACATCATCAACAACAATTGATTTCTTCCTCTTATGATTTAAATGGTTTTCATCTAAATCAATGATTTCTTCATAATCAATAAGAATAGACTCGTCATCAATTGTCGCTCTTTTGTGTTTATCTTGTTTATTATATTTGAGAGAATGAGTGATAACCTCATTGGGACTGATCTCAAAAAAATCTTCATTTGGAGTTTCCTCATTTTCAAATGTAACCCTTTTAGGATTTCTAGAATGAGGAATTTTCTTTCTTCTTTCATGTTCTTCTCTATCTACTCTTATGGCTTCAACCTCCGTTACTTTTTGTTTCTTTTTCCTTCTTTCTTGTGTCTTTTCAATATGAAAAGCGTTGATGACATCCATGATATTATTCTTTGTAGAGTAAATCCCCACTAACAAATGTGAAAGTTGTTCAACAAAATCCTGTAAAAATAAAATATAACATTTTCATGTTAAATAAAATTAAAAAATTACCATGATACTAAAAATAATAAATGATACAAAAATAAAAATAAAAAAACTTATATTGTCTTTCTTAATGTCATCAATGATGGATGCACATAATTCTGTAAAACATTCATTCTTGTTATAATTGCTCAATTTGAAACAATATCTAATCTTGATATAAGTTCTTCCTTGTTTGATGAGTGCATAAACAATATCTGTGGCTGGAACCAAACATATATCTCATAACAAGCCAAGTGCTTGATAATTTTCTTTCACATGTTCTAATTTGACACAATACAAATATATATGATCTCCATTGTTTCCTTGCTTGTCTTTAACAAACCAAGAATATTCCAGTTTGTTTTCACCTTCCACAGATTTCCACTCTCTAACATTCTTCATTTCCCTTCACAACTTAGGTGTTGTGCTATCAATTTTTTTTTTATCATTCATGGAGATTCCAGTTGAAATTTTGGATGCCATTATTGTAGGTCTTGATCCAGATATATTCATAGATAATCTCTTTCCTGCCATTTATCCTATAGAATTTTTTTTTTTAAATTAGGCATTTTACATTATAATAAACTAAAAAGAAATTATTGAATATAAGAGCTAAGTTAAAAAAAAATTAAACTTTTTTTGACCCATGGAGTTATTGGGTCGATGTCGGGACCAAGCCTTGGCGTCCAGGGGCTAAGGTGAAGGTTGACATGGCCCCATCCCAGCCAACCCCGCAATCAATCCCTCGGCATGCCCCAAGGATTAGCTGCAGGGTTGGTCAGGAACCATGACTCGACCGCGGGGGGCCAACCCTGTGGGCACGCCCACAGACCTCGTCAGGCTGGGGCAATATTGGGCATCACCCCAGCCCCAACTATAGCCAAGGCACGGTCATGTGGGGCCACGCGGCCAAGGCACGATCACATGGGGCCATGGGATTGTTCCTTGGCCTCAGTGGGGGTTGGGGTGATGCCCAACATCACCCCAGCCACCCCACGTCCAAGGCACGGGACCGTGCCTTGGTCGTGGGGATCTCCCCAGCCCCCATGAACAAGCCCCAGGCATCTCCTTGAACACCCCTGTAGGCCAATTCACGGTATTGCGTGTGAGGGGCATTTTTCCCAGTAACCACCATAGGCCAAAATTTAAAAAAAATAAGTAAAAAACAATAAAAACTACAAATTTTTCTACGAAACTATACATAAATTTTCCTTTTTTTTCTTCTTTTTTTCGAAAAATGTTAAGAATTTTGTCAAAATTTCTTTGAAAAAAGTCTCAATTTTTTAAAAAAAGTTGTGATTTTTTTAGAAAAAAATAGAAAACATCTAAAAAAATTCAAGGTTTTTATAATTTTCGCATGAAAAATTCTTATGTGATTCAAAGATGATCTTATAAATGTTGTTTTGGTAAATGGTAAGAATTTAAAAAATAACTAACCTCTGAAATGTTAGATTCTCTTCGAATGTCTTCTCGATATTTCTCCTTTGTAGCTTGCTCCAAATTATTTAATGAATATTGTCCAATATTTCACACAATGTAAAAAGACAAAACAAGATTGTGTATATGTAACACAGATTATATAAATTATTGTTAGTATAACGAATGTGGGATGAACAAAAACAAACAAGATTGTCTACATATATACCTAAAATTATATGGACCATCACTATCTTTAATGAATGTGGGATAAATAAACAAACATGAGAAATATTGTAATTAACAAGTAAATAAAAAAATAAAATAGTAAAAGTTGGTTTTAATTTTGAAGGGAAAATAATAAAGCGAAAAATTTGTAGGTAAATTTTGGAGGAAAAATTTGAGGGAGAAATTTTGGGGAATATTTTGGGGGGAAATTTTGGGGAATTTTGGAGGGAATTTTTTTTGTTTTGGGGGGGTGTGGGGAGGGGATTTTAGAGGGAAAATATCATTCTTCAAGTTATAATATTGGCATTGGGAGGGTTAGCATTTGTATCATTCTATGTTCTTAGTGAGAAGTGATGGCTTCATCAGATAAAGAATATTTTATTTCTGAGGCATCAACAAATTATCCGCGTGCATCTTCTGTTGGGACTAGCAAATGCGATGGGAATGCTTGTAATGCAAGTGAGGTGTCGTATTTTTCAGCTAGTCATAAGTTTGATCATAATGCAAGCAATGTTATTCAGCATGTTACTCATGAAAGTCATAAATCAAAGGACTTTGAAGGCACCAGTGATAAAGAGAAGGAATATGATGGTGATCAATCTATTCAACAGTTTAATAGTAATGAAAATAATCAAAATGTAGGTCGAAGTGGAGACTATAATCAACATTTAAATGATTGGGATGATAAATTTTCTCCAAGTGAGTATTTTCAAGGTATCGATGAAGATTTCCAAGGCACCAATGAATATGATGAAGAATTTCCCTCAAGTGTAAATTTTAAAAGGAGTGAAGATGATTATGATAATGGTGGACACTCTTTCCTGAGTGGGGAATTTAAAGACAACAATGTTGGTGATGATGAATTTCCTCCAAGTGAGGAAGGTACTGATGAATATTTTACTCAAGTGAGGATTTCTAGGGCATGAAGGAGGACGATGAAGAATTCCCCCCCAAGTGGGGATTTTAAAAGTAGTGATGACGATTATGGCAATGGTGGACAGTCTTTCCTGAATGGGGAATTTAAAGGAAACAATGTTGGTGATGACGATTTTCCTCCAAGTGAGGATTTTCAAGTTATCGATGAGGATGATAATTATTTTCCTCCAAGTGAGGATTTTCAAGGTATCGATGAGGATGATAAATATTTTCCTCCAAGTGAGGATTTTCAAGCCAGTAATGAGGATGATGAAGAATTCCCCTCAAGTGGGGATTTTCAAAGTAGTGAAGATGATTATTCCATTGGTGGACACTCTTTCTCGAGTGACAAATTAAAAGGAAACAATGTTGATGATAATGATTTTCCTCCAAGTGAGGATTTTCAAGATACTGATGAATATTTTCAAGGCACTAAGCATGATGATGAAAAATTTCCCTCAAGTGAGGATTTTGAAAGAAGTGAAGATGATTATGTCAATGGTGAACACAATGTTGATGATGATTTTCCTCCAAATGAGGATTTTCAAGGTACCGATGACAATGATGGAAAATTTTCTCTAGGTGAGAATCTTAATGGCATTGATAGTCTTATGGGTGATGATGATTTTCCTTCAAGTGAATATTTTCATGGAAGATACAATGACATTGGTGATGATTGTAATCATTTTTCTAGTGATTTTGATATTCCACTCATCAACTGTTGGTTTTTCAATAGACAAGGTTAAGCATGAAGTTCATTCCATTTTAGCATTTAACTTAACCATAACCAATAATGTTGTAGCAACCAAGATCACAAGAAGAAAAACCATGCACAAGAACACAAGAAGTATCCTAGGAAACCCTTCTCAACAAGGGAAAAAACCCAGCAAAATCCTTTGCTATATTCTTCAAGAGAAAGACCTTCACCACCAAGAAAAACTAGCACACAAGAGGGTTCTTGCAAACCCTAGAAGACTAGCACCCAAGAGAGGTGCACACTTTTCCCAAGAAGATGTACTTGCTAAAATTTCCAAACTCACACAAAAGATATGATTCTTCAATGGGAAATTTACCTTTACTTATATTAGACTTGACCTATCAACAAAAGTGTTTATTAGCACAACAAGGCTGGCCTCTCTATCTCATAATATAATTAATATTAACCAAATTAATTATATTTTACATTAATTATCAATTACATTAAGGTGGAGCCGACCTGTACCCTTTACATTACAATTAGGGTTACAGGCAGGTCTGACTCTTGAACAATATAGCAAGGGATATCATACACCCACTAGTGCTCAGCCACTAGGGGCACATCCATAGGGATGTCCATATCTCTGGCTCATTGCATTACACAGTAGAACCACTTCTCACTAATGCTCAGCCACTAGGATCATGTTCACCTGTGCTCATCCACAGGCACGTCCACTCAACATATCTTCTTTCCCACTACATTACACATGAGATTCATATGGAGTTTCATCATCAACTCTCTGCTAAGAGGAGGCTAATACATCATCTTCATCTATATCTCATGACGATGCACCAAGCACTTTGGGATTTCACACATTCACCTTGTGCTCAGCCACAGGCACGTCCAAATCTGCAGATCTCCTTTCTCATTGCGTTACACAGGAGGATCATCTAGAGTTCTTCTCAACTCTCTGTAAGGAGGAGGCCATCTCTATGTTCCAGGTCTGTCTTAGATAGGAACCACACCCTTCTCGGGGGCTCTCTCTCAAGTTTGTGTCCTAGAGAATGTCTCATGTAGCTGCAATAATCAACATCAACGAGATTATAAATGAAGATGATGGACCTAGGAATGAAGATCATGTTCTCAATCATTAAACTACAACAAATCATGGTGATCGACATTCTCTTATTCAGTCTCCTGACAATGTTTTTCTTGATATTCCTTCTGGTGATGAGGAAAATCCTTCTAGTGAGGATGATGAAATAGTGGAGACATTGCAAATAAACATTATGTCTAGGACCAGGACTAGGCCTTTTTGCATCAATCCAAATCATTCTAGTTATACAATGTCTAGGAAAGAATTTCTCACCAAATCAATTTCCATAAGTGAATTGATTTCAAGTGAATGTTGTCAAAATAATTATTTAAAAAGCATGGACTACATGTATGCCTTGAATAAAAGGAACACACATTTTTCAATGAATAAGAGCATGAAAAATTCATATTTGATGGGGTGCATGATATCCACCAAGATAGGATATGATTATCACATTGAGAATATTTTACTTGAAAGAAAGGATTTCAAAAAAATCACTCAATTGGTAATCTTTGTCTATCAAGAATCCAAACGAGGTTGGAAAAAGATATTTCATTTTATTCAAAGTTACATCATGGACAAGAGAGTGGGCCATTGACAAAAACTACATTGTCATGGATACGTGATTTCTTTTCCAAACATGGAGAGTGTATGACAGATAGAGACACAATACATATTCCAGATAATTTTTCGAGGAAAATCTAAAACTTGTACAAAGGATATGCTGAAGGTGTTGAAGGAAATGGTAATTTTATTACATATGCATATTTTATAAGAATATGGAAGAAACAATTCAACAATGTTTGTATTCCTAAGAAGTCAAGGATGGGGATTTGCAGTATATGTGATACTCTTAAATCAAGAAGAGATAAATTTGAAGGGGCAGAAAGAGGTATTACTTACTATTTTGTTTTTGTTAAATTGAATAGTTATCAACTGTGAAAACATATGATAAATATTTTTATTTTATGTCATGTGTAGATTCCATAGTCAAAGCACTTCAAGAACATCAGAATCAACAATCAAGTGAAACGAAAAAGTTGCACAAACATTGAAACAAGTGTTATGATGCTCCAAACAAATATTTAGGTATGATAATTGATTGCATGGACCAGAAGAAAACACTTTTACCACATTTTGTCCGTACACCAAAACATTTACAGGAAGAGAATTTCATTCAGTTTCACTTGGTTGGTTGTATGGTTTTCAAT
The DNA here is from genome assembly GCA_009831015.1 of Picea engelmannii. NCBI lineage: Eukaryota > Viridiplantae > Streptophyta > Pinopsida > Pinales > Pinaceae > Picea > Picea engelmannii. The sequence continues at coordinate 2,206,191 of ML778188.1, forward strand.
GAAAAAATGTGTCCAAGGGTTTACTTCACAGCTCCAAATATTCATAATGATGCAAATATGACGATCACCATAATCCATCACGTGTTCACTCACTGGTCTGAAAATCTTCCTCAAGTTCTCTATCTACAGTTGGACAACACTAGTCGTGAAAATACAAAACAAATTGTGTTTGGATATCTAAGAATATTTGTTGAGCTGAGAATCTTTCAAAAGGTGAAAGTTGGTTTCCTTCTTGTTGGACACACTCATGATTATATTGATCAAATGTTCAGTCGTTTTTCAATAACATTGAAGAGAAAAAATGTTGAAATCCTACCATCATTGATTGAATGTATTAAGAAAGAATACATTCCAGAGCCTATTTTTCATATATTAGAAGAAGCTATTGACATGCAAAGATTTATTTAAGGATCACATCGTGAAGAAAAATGTATTGAGAAGCTTAATGACTTTAACTTCCAACATCAATTTTGTTTCAAAAAAATTGATGGGAAAACACTTATATGGGGAAAGAAGTATTCAACTACTATAGAATGGGGGCCTTCATCAAGTTTAGCATTTTTTAAGTTCATTCCAGATTGTCCAATATTTGCATCAAAGTTATTATTTTTACAATCAGTGGCTGAAATCCATAACGCATGGAGGTGTAATAGAGATGTAGATTATTTTGAATGCCTGGAAGAAATAAAAAATTTCATTAAAGATACATATGAGTACTTTGATGTTGTTGATTTTGTTTGGTGGGAGTCTTTTTTCAATAGTCAAAGTGACATAATTTCAAGCTCATCAAATGAAGATGCATTGTTGAAGACTCCATTTCATTGACCAAAAAATATGCCAAATGAATCCTAAGAAAGAAACATTGTTGAACAACAATAATCGGAAGATGCTATTGAGTTTACACAAGCAAAGGAAAGAGAAATGTATATTGGTTCGTGAAGGTCACATGCACAGCGTGAAGCCATGGAAGACCTTTACAGGGGTTTAGTACAATATATTAAGGAGGGTAGCATGATTTCAGTCTTAGCGACTAAAGATTCACATGATTATCCATTCTTGATTGCAAAGGTTATAAAGATTGAGAAAGAAAATGAAGATGTTATTGCAATTGAAGTGCATCGGTATGCAACAAGTACACACCCATTCAATGGTGTGTACAAGCGAAAGATGGTGGTTGAGAAACATGTCAATAGAAAGGGAAAAATAAAGGGTAAAAATAAAACTCGTCATCGCACTAACCTCTTAAAATTAGATGAGTTGACATACTTGTTTATGACTTCAATTTGACAAAGAGATGAACTCTTCGCTCCAAGACAACAAACATTAGCAAGAGGTTGTTGCCACAAGAAATAAATGCAATATGGGAGTCTGTTGAACCTAGTTGTAGATCTAAAAGGCTTTTGACATCTAAAATGTTGGGCATGCATGTAGACTCAAATGGTGCATTCATCGACAATAGAAAATAGTATGGATCATCTACATCTTGATCCAATCATTCATCTGAAGACAATGTAGACTATGATGGTATTTCAAAATCCACGACTCAATATGAATAAGTGTATGAAACATTTTATGTATTTTTTTATCCATATGATGTTTGTATGGTAACTAGAAATGAGCATTGAACTTACATATAATCTTACATGAAATTATGAATCATTTTTATGTTTTATGAATTATATGTTTTGATTATAGAGAATATAATAAAATTTCTTAACTCATATGTTTTGAATATGGACAATATAACAACACTTTTAATAAATAATTTATGTTTCATTCAATGTATCTTGTATTTACTTTTTTTTATTAAAAGTAAAAAACTATTAAAAAATGATGTTGAATTTTTAAAGTATAGTGTGATATTTTCATGGCATTATGTATTACCTTGTGCTTTGAGTGATAAACTAAGATTTTAAAAGTAAGCATTTAAGGGTTGATTTTATGATTTTGTTTACAGTAATGATGAGTTCTTTTACCACTTTATAAAAATGTGTCATTTCCATAACTCAATTTTTGAATGGGTGTTACCGATAGCAGTACTTTTCAATTTGATGGTTGATTTTGAGGTTTTGTTTTTAATGATACCAACTACTAAAAATACAATTTCAAATTATCTAAAATTTAACGTTTTGAAAAAAAAAAAATCTCAAACATCGATTTTTTTTAGGTGATAATTTTAAGGTTTTTCTGAGTTGCTATCTGAGTTTTGAAGGACATGTTTGAAAAATGTTGTAATTTTGACCTCGTTTCAAAAAATGGTGCTACTAGTAGCACCACTTTTTGATTTGGGGGTTGATTTTCATGGCTTTTTTTTTTAAATATGGGTTTTTTGGGCCGAGTTATCATTTTGAGGTCACAGTTATCGTTAGGTCGGTAACTTTGTTCTTAATCATCAAACAAGTCATTCGTAAGAGATTGTTCATGTAACAATTGTGTAAATCAATGGTATGTTTAAATTGTTTAGTTCTAGATCCTCCAGATGAGAATCAATTCAAGGGTAACCCATTAGGAATCGATTGCTCGAATTGTGAAGCTGCATGTTCTTTAGAATTTGTATGGATATGTGATCATCTAGACTACCCAAGGATCTTTCCTATGTGTATTCTATAAAAAAATGGTGTGATGTCAGTGTGCTACTAACAAATCCACAACATGGCTTGACAATAGGTAGGATCCTAAGAAAAATTTCAAGCTACACCATATCTAATAATTTTTAAATTGGAGAGCATGGTGCAAGACTGGCCATAAATGTAGTATCTTTTAAAGGGGTCCATGTCTCTATGTCTTCTACTTTGGCTTCCTAATCCAGGAAGATATGTGATCGCTCAAAAATGAAAAGTTTCAAACGCTGAAACAAATTGTATCATTGTGTAGAGATCAATGAGAGATTTCCAACGGTGCAAATTTCGTCTCAATCTGACTCCGTATGAAGAACTTATCGCGTTCTGGAATTGTTGACCAACAATGAAAAAGTCAACATGGACACATGGCACATTCTAGTGGTGACACGTGGTAGGTTGCAGAGTTAACATGTGGAAGGTGCAGTAATGTGGCAAGTTTTTATGGTGACACATGGCAGAGTTCAATGATGATAGTTGGCCATAACTGGGTGGCACGTGGTTCAATACCACTATGACACATGGACCAATCCAGTGGTGCCACATGGCTACCTGATATTGATAAAATTTGAACTGGGTGACATGTGGGCCAATATCACTATGACACATGGACCAATCTAGTGGTGCCACATGGCAACATAACTGGGTGGCACATGGGTCAATATCACTGTGACACATGGACCAATCCAGTTTTTCCATGTGGCAACCTGATATTGATAAAATTTGAACTAGATGACATGTGGGCCAATATCACTGTGACACATGGACCAATCCAGTGGTGCCACATGACAACCTGGAATTGATAAAATTTGAACGAGGTGACATGTGGACCAATATCACTGTAACACATGGACCAATCCAGTGGTTCCACGTAGCAACCTGGGATTGATAAAATTTGAACGAGTTCAAAAGTTGGATCAGATTAGCCAGCAAGGGAATCACACTCCTAACCAAATGGATACAGTTTCAACACATTACCACAAAGCCACAAGTATGACTTGTGACATGTAGGTCAAATCATTTTATTTAAAGTAATATATAAACCACGCCTATCATATAGCAACTACCCGTATGCGCATTTAGTATACCATATATTCGCTCATTGCCAAGATTTCATATGTTTTGGTATTATTAAATACCAGCATTAAAATGGGATTCGACTTTATGTCCACGGGATTTGGGTCTAGAGTTATGAGATAAGTTATATGCCATATGGCATAAAAACAAGTCAACTCCCATATAAAAAGGCACGAATATATATTTGGTATATGGTTATTATTTAGGTATTATATACCATTTAGTCATAAAAAGGGGTTGATGTATATTGGATATGGATAAGATTTATATGGTTATTGTACTACAGAAGGTAGTATATAGCAATGAGTTAGTATTGACTTTCATATTAGTTTTGTGTTGACTTGAAAATAGTATTATTTTAACTCCTCATTGGTCAAAAAATTGATAGTGTTATTGCAGCCTTCACATATTTCAAAACCTTTAATTAATGAGAAATGACAGTTTTTAACTCTTCATCCTTATCTTTACTAGTTTTCAATGTACTTGTACTGTTACAAGGGATCCAACAATGTCCCACCAACGACCCACTTGATCTCCATAATTCAAAATGCTCGAGACTAGGCAAATTACCATTCTTTCCATTCTAAATAAACCCAATACCTCAAAGTGCGCTTTAATGGCCCCGATTTATGCGTTCAACAGCCCTCCCGATGCCAAAATTCACTCAACCCAAAGCAAAAGACCCTGTTTAAAATAAAATTATTAATAAACAACTAAGTCAAATTTTACTTAGAGTTAAAAAAAAAAATATTATCCACAGATTTTAGAGTTTTTAATTAGAATATTTCGGTTTTGGTCATGTGATCAACGGTTGAGAAATTTAGTCACTCACGTCTGTGATCTCAATTTCTTTGGCTCATATGGACCCTTCACACACGTCGGTCAATTAGTTGATCTCCCCCTTGGTCAGCTATGCTTGTATTTTATTTTATACTTTTTGTTTGGTTTCATCGAATGTGAAATTGGAATGGAACCACCATGGTAAGTCCAACTTCCTACCTCACTTTGACCCACCACATCCCCAACGGGAATAGCAGCTTCACAAAGTTATGTGATGACCTTGCATAAGTGATACATCATGAATATATTAAACATTTTTTTTATTAATTTATTATTTTAATTTGTTTTATTAATTTATTATTTTAAAGTATTTAGGATCAATATCATTTAGCAAACATGTTTAAAGATTTTTTCATTAAAAACTTTTCTTAGTCAAAAAATAAATCAAAACAAAATTCTTAACCAGCTACCTATTATTATCAATAAAATAATCAAAAAATCAAATCAAAACAAAAAATTTAACAAATTACCTTATTTTTATTAATATTTTTATCATAGAATTAATATAATAATAATAATAATAATAATCTATTTTTAAGGTCACTACCAAGCCACACCAAATTGGTGTATGAGACCCCCTTGTTTGTGGGACAAGGGACCCCTCTCTGCCCAACAATTTGATTGGTAAAGTCTACGGAGATAAGTAGGAATAATTTGGATCTTATATAGTATGGACTCATGGCATATGGCATAGCAAGATTTTGCAAAAGATGTTAGATGCAGTTAATTAAGTGTTGAATGAGAATAGATGGATGAGTAGAGAAGGTGTATTGTGTAATAAATAATATGTTTTTGTTAAATAATTTAATTGATTTTAGATAATAAAAATAATAATTTTGATAATAAAAGTTTATAAATTTTAATATTGTAAATGAATTTTTAAATTTTCATTTTTATTAAAATAATTATTTATTTTAATTTTAATAATTCAAATTTATAATATAAGTGTGTAAATTTTCGTAATTAGTTATAATGTTGTTTGAGTTTTTTGGAGATAAATTATTGGGGAACATTTCACTCATTCACTTCTTATTAGACTAAATAAAAAATTTATAAAAATCCAATTAAATTTATATATATTAAAAATTCAAATTCAAATTAACTTATTGTACTGTCGAAGGTAGTATATAGTAATGAGTTAGCATTGACTTTCATATTAGTTTTGTGTTGACTTGAAAATGTTATGTGAGTTTTAATGTTCAACATAACAAGTAAAAAAAATATTTTTTAATATAACAAAAATAGTGTTTTTTTAACTCCTCATTGGTCAAAAAATTGATAGTGTTATTGCAGCCTTCACATATTTAGAGACCTTCAATTAATGAGGAAGGATAGTTTTTTAACTCCTTATCCTTATCCATTAGCTCAGGTGTTCCCCGCGAAGTGAAGCTGGGCACCTCGATCCTTCCACTCTTTCCATTCTCTCTACTCACCCGTTACATGTACGCAACTTACTCCACAATAACAGTGGTAGTGCATTCATTAATCTCGGGCACCGCTGATGGAAAATTGGGCAGCGACAGTGAAGTGAATTTACAGTTTGATAGAAAGTTGTCATTTCATCTTTGCAAACTGTGTGATTTTGGATTAATTTCTGAGACAGTACATCGCAGCATGCTACCCTTGTTTCAAAATATGTTTGGTATTATTAAATAATATATATTTTATAACCATTAAAAACATTAAAAAGTGGATCAAAGGCTAATTAAAAAAGATGATATATATTGGATATGGATAAGATTTATATGGTTATTTCAAAATTTGTTTGGTATTATTAAATAATATATATTTTATAACCATTAAAAAGTGAATTAAAGGCCAATTAAAAGGTGGAATGGTTAAGATTTGAACTATATTTTGTGATTTTGGGCCATATATTATGGTTAAATAAATATTTCAAATCCCATTAAAGTGGATCTAATTTCAATTTAGCCATGGACCCTTTGTTATTTAAGAAAGGACATTTTTCCATTGTGGGAGTGCATTTTTGTTGGAAAGAATTGCTATGTAAATGCAGAGATATTCCTTGTATAGAAGAATGGAGAAGTGGGTTTTAGCCAGAGTCTTGTTGGAGATAGAACTGTATATAGGTTGGGATCAAACTTTGATGTAATTTTAGCATTTGATATCAATAATGAAGATATTGTTTACATTGGAAGCAGACTCGGAGATGTAGCCCAGAAGGGGTGAACTCTGTCAACAACCTTGCGTTTGTCTCTTCTTTTTTGTCGTGTCATTTCTTCATTTTGCAATTCTTATTTATTCATTTTTTTTCGCAATTTCTAATGTTTATGTATTTCACTTTAAGATCTGAATGCAATTAAAGTACATAAACTAACTTGCAAATCAATCAGTAATACCTTTGTTTTCATATCACTTCCTCCATCTGAACATATTCTAGTAGTGATTCCTTAAGTAGACAATTAGTTTAACCTAGGGATCAACATTTTGGATCCTTGTACCTACCAAAACATGTCATCCCATCACCCTCCCACAAATCTTTAGTACCCTAAGATATAGTCTATTTTAATTATGTCTTTATTTCCCTAGCCATGTCACCAATTGGTTGTGTCTATTCTTGATGGGGTAATGGAGCAGGTGATGATACACTTCATTCTCAATTGAAACACACAAAACATTTGTATTATGATTATGGGGCTCATCTTCAATACAAACCATGAGAATTTCTATAGCTTTGTTTCTCTCATAGTGTTCACAATATTTCAAAGTTTCTTCAGTTAAGGAAAACCCTTTCTTCTGTGTAAAAACAATTATGTAAATGTATAAAGTCTTACTTGTCAATCCATGAAATCACAAGTACTATCAAATAGTGGAACCCACCATAGTAGGAGGTGTAGGAACAAGACTTGAAGGTTTAATAATCACATTCCATAGGGGAATTGGGAATTGATGGGAATTCTTTGCTAATGGGCTCAACCATCCTCTATTTATTCAAAGGGATATCACCTTGAAAAAATATTATGATTGTGCCGAAACACCTCTTTAAATCCCAGCGTGAGAAGGTAGCATTATCGGTGTAAGCCAAAAAATTGTAGCAATATATCTACTTGTAATATTTGGCTAAAAGCCACCCATGAATGAAAATGAATGAAGGAAAGAAAATCTAGAAATCGGAAATGAGCAAGAATAAATGTTGTTCTACACAAGAGAATGAAAAGCATACAATGAAAATGAGATACTCGTATGAGAGCAATATGTGAGTATATATAGGATTTACCACCCAAGAGACAAAAAAACACAACCAATATGGGATAAAGTGAAAATTTTCCTAAGTAAAATTAACGTAGTTTGAAGAGAGCTTAAGTGGAGAACTATCTAATAAAGAAATAGATAGCTAAAGAACTCTTTTCACACTAACACCCTCCCTTAAGTGCAACTTAGGGGGAAACGGTTCTATTACTCTGGACCTTGAACTATTCCTTCCACCTTCGCTACGGGTACTTCTATTTCTTGAAATGGAAGGTATGTGTAAGGCCATGCATCTCGACCATGATCCTCTGAATCACGAGCATTCTTGTATACATGTAATTGACCACAAAGGACATGTATATAAGCATGGACTAGCATGCTCCAAAACTTAACTCAGGCCAAATATGAAAAGATGGGTGCTGGATATAAATCCTAATGAGGTACCCATGTACAAAAGATCCCCTCAAACAAAAGAGAAGGAGAAAACCTGGTGGGGAAAAATCCCCCCCAAGAGAGGATGAAGCAAGAAGGGCTAAGTGACCCCCCACAAGAAATTTCATGCACGCCCAAGAGAGACCGAAGAGGGATATACCTGCTCCCGGTGAATTTTTTGGTGAATATATTTGGAACCTACCTTTTTGTAGGAAAATAGCACAAACTGATGACTTGATCCTGAATCAGCTCCCTAAGAAAATGTATGTGGATCTCAATGTGTTTGGTATGTGGATGATGAATCAGGTTCTTCGAGATATGGATGGCGCTCTAGTTGTCATAATAGATGATTGATGGTTTCTAAAAAGTTATGCCAACTTCAGTGAGGATATTCTAAATCCAAATAGCTTCAATGGTGGCATTAACAACCCCTTGATACTCAGCCTCAGTTGAAGGAAGAGAAATGGCATGTTGCTTCTTTCTCTGCCAACAAATGGGACTGGAACCAATGTGAAAATTGTAGCTATATGTATACTTGTGATCATCAAGATCACTATCCCAATTAAAATCCATGTATCCAATCAAATATGAACTTATGCCTACTTCATAGTGAATCTCATACTTGTGAGTGTCATGTATGTAGCACATAATGTGTTTGGAAACCTTCCATTGAAGCTCATGTGGCTTTGTCATGAAGTGAAAAATAATTCCAATTGTAAATGAAATGTCAAGGAGAGTATGAGTCAAGTAGTTGAGGCTTCCAACAAGCTGATTATACAAAGTGGCATCAATTGGTGGTGTGAAACAATTCGCCTCAATCTTGAATCCAGATAGAAAGGGAGTTAGTTCAAGCTTACCATCAACCATGTGAAAATGAGCTAGAAGATCAAGAACATACTTGGGTTGTTGTTAAGTACCAAAGATTTGAATACAAAATACACCAGAATAGATCCAAAAAAATATATGAAAACCACACTTTATTATATCAAATCCCTTGAGGTAGGGCAAAACCATACAATGGATCCTATTATGGAAGGGATCCTCTCCTTTTCATGTGCCTCTTCGAGGGGACAACCTCCTAATGAGCTTCAGCTCCAAATATAACACTTTTATTCATATCCCATTACATTTCTTTAACCCCTTTATATAGTTCTACCAACAACCTAAGATCATTCTAGGGGAGGTACCTTCTAGAAGTAGAACCTTCTAGTAATTCCTCTTACATTTATTATATCTAACTATCATAGTGGACCTTATTTAATAAAATAGTGGATCTAGTCCACCTTACATTGAGTGGCCTCCACTATTATCACTATGGGCCCTCCATGACCCCCACTACCTCTCTAAATACCTAATATTTCATCCCCCTTATGAAATCATTGTCCTCAATGCTTGTTATGAGGGTGTAAAACCATATACCAGGGTCCCATGGATAAGTGTGGACCATAATGTTGAAGTAGACTAGAGAACTAGGGGCCCATGTAGAAATGAAAACCACCATGCTAAAGTAGTCCAACCACCATTGTAAACTAGGGTCCCATGTCTGAGTGTTCATGTAAACTCCATGCAAAAGGTATCTGAACCCAATAACCAAATGAAAATGATGCTCCAAAGACTAAAACCTCTCATGTGGATCTAAATAACAAGATCCATCCACATGGTGAGAAAGGGTCATAGCTAAATCTGGAAGTAATAATATCACTGTAGAATATGTAGGATGGACACTAGTAATCATAACTGGCTTCGGATTTGTCGCATTGAGGTTCTCTACAAAAGGTGGAGTATATTCATCAAATAAAATATGAAAGTGGTTGTCATCCCAAAAATGAGAACTATCCATATACCAAGCATCACAATCGACCTCAAAATCATACCAAGCATATACTTATTGATTATATTCATCCTTGATTTCTACCATAATATATCCCTCTTATAGGAGAGCCAATGACCGTTGACTATTGTGATAATTGTCTGTGTGGTCGTGTAGACTAGCCTTGATGCCTTGCAAGTGGTCATGCATATTGGCTTTGAGGGCTTCAATCTGCTGTAAAATTTCCCTAAGTTGACAGTGCATACCCATTGGAAATACCACATATAATGTACAAAAACAAAATATTAAAATAATATATCCAATGGAATTTATCTGGTAGCAATCTAAACACCTTGTGCAAAGTTATGAACTCTGCAATCTTGTTGTCGTCACAAAAAACCCCCAAAAATGACTGATTTTAAATCAGTGATATCTTCACTTTCAAAGCTCCAATTTGGGTGTTTTTTTTTTTGAAATAAACTATTTTGGAAACATGAACTCAGATCTATAATTTGTTTTAGAAAATTTGGCCTCTAGGTGCTACAGAAATTAAAAAAAACTGTGCTGTCGTCCGCGCAAAAAACCCTGAAAAAATTGCAGATTTTAAAACTTTAATAACTTTATTTCCCATACTCTGTTTCAGACCAAAAAAAAATTAAATTGGGTGTTTTTCTAAGAGGAAATCATATCTAAAATTATATTCTGCAAATTTTTCATAGAAATACACATAAATCATCCAGAATGTCGCATCCCTCTTTGATTTCTCCAAAAAACATTTGCCCACAATTCTTGCCAAGGAAAGTGCTCTGATACCAATTGTTAAGCACTAAAGACCTGAATGTAGAAATATCACAATAGATCCAAAGATATCTGGATACAATCACCACACATGATATATGAAACAATATATAAAACCACCACTTTATTATGTCAAACCCTTAGGGTAGGGAAACACCATACAATGGATCCTATTATGGAAGGGATCCTCTCATGTTCACTTACCTCTTCAAGGGGGAAACCTCCTAATGAGATTCAACTCCAAATACAACACTTTTATTCATATCCCATTACCTTGCTTGAACCCCTTTATACAGTGCTACCAACAACCTAAGATCATTCAAGAGGAGGAACCTTCTAGAAGTATAACCTTATAGCAAGTTCTCTTACATTTATTATATATAACTACCATAGTGGGTCTTATTTAATACTATAGTAGATCTAGTCCACCTTACATTGAATGACCTCCACTATTACCACTATGGGCCCTCTGCCCCCCTACTACCTCTCTAGCTACCTAAAAGTTGTGCAAGAGAGATCCCATAAGAGGACTGCGTGATCTCAATCTTGATAACTTACCTGATTGTTAGTTCAATAATCGGAAGCACCAACTGCAAAGTCAATTATTGATTTTGCAACGGATGCATTCGATTATCCAAACAAAAATTTGGGATCATGATGGTCATATACTCTTCGAAAGGTGGAAAAACCTATCATAAATCAGTTGTTAATTAGTAGTGAGTACAATCATAACTGGATGTTATTCGCCAATGTGGGTTGACTCATCACCATTATTTAGGGAAAACCACACCCATTTGAAATAACACTCACCATCCTTATTCAAGGAAAACCATGCCATTTGAAATAACCCTCCATAACCTGCCAGACTTCCACTCCTACTAGATACCTCTTGGTCTTGGGCCATTAACTTATTTCCTTAGATCCAAGGGAGATGAGCTCTTTGTCAATCATAAACAATTTTAGGTCTTACTCCATAACCAAGGATATCCATATACTCATGAAAATATATTGAATAATTACAAACAAAGGAACATAAATAACTATTGTTATAATAAAAAAATATATAATTGATAAAGCATAAGTTATAAACAAAGAAATATAATTAACTATTATTATAATAATAATAAAATATAATTAATGCTAACGTAAGTATTTTTATACCAAGCTAATATACGTATTAGGTGGTGCAAACCCCCACCATCTCCTGGGGCTCGCGCGACCTCCCGGTCTAGGATTGTTCACTCTAAGGAGCTGAATTATCCCTCAGGCTCTTGATGAACCCTCAAAAATATACACCACAAGCCTTTACTCTTCTCCCTGCACATAAAATCGCATTCACGAGGGTCTTATCTCGTCAGCGGAGAAATCCACGTGACCTCGGGCCAAAACTATAGGCTAAGCTCTTTAACCCGCAGGAACTCTGGCACGTTGGGGCTCCCATCTTTGGTAGTTACAAAAAATACAACCAAAAATTCTCCCGAATGTCGAATTCGTGAATAGTCGAACTATGGTAAAGATCAATGGTTCTCAATAACCGTCGAGATCTACAACTCACACAATCTTTAGGATTCTGGGCTTTAAGGATTTTAACCGCTCCAACACGCCATATTCTCGAATGCATGAAATCCGAACTAGCAAATTGGAAGGTTAATACTTACCTCAAATAAACATTCTATGTTTACTTTGTGCTCTAGGCTTCGGGACTTTTCACAACACAACACTCCAAAACCTATGAAGTGTCGAACTAGCGAACTCACGAAGGGTCTCAATCAATGGTATGTGTGTCCACACCAACAGACAGTCAGGATCTACTCCGACCTTCGGGGCTTCGAGGATTCTTGACCCAAGCTAGCTTACACCTAATTTCCTCTGGAGTACTATATCTCCAGACTCTAAGATTTGTTGACACGTGGCTCTTTGCGCCAACGATTAGTATCCTCTCTGGGATTTGGGAGCTTCGTGGAATTCTCATGCTCTCACTTCAACACTTCAAATCATTGGATAACCAGACTTCTGGATAACCGCTTATTTGCAGACATGTGTCCTTGCTAATGGGTGGTCCAAATTTACTTCGGATCCTGGGACTTCGGGAAAATTGTCTCCTCCACGACACACACTCGAAGACTTCTGAATAAATGAAGTCTGAAGGACTTCAAGGGTTATAACCCATGCACCTTTTCCTGATATGACGATCATGAAGGATCTTGGCTCCCTCCAAACGGATCTCGTCTGCTCATCCTCCAAAATAAAAGGGACTCCTCCTCCAAAGGGTTTTGTTCACTATTTCTCCTAATCTTTATCACTCTAAGTGATGTGAACCTCTATGCACTCTTTGTGCTCACTTTTCTTGGGAAACTTGGTGATTTAAGAAACCCTTCCACTCACTCCTTGCGCTTTCCTGGAACTTGAATATTTTTGGAAAATCCTCTTGCACATTCCTTGTTCTCGTCTTCCTTAAGACTCTTTAAACACTTATCTAAGTGTTGTCCCTATGCAGGCCTTGCACGGGTCTCCTTGAGATTTTATACTCCACTAAGTATACATGCACTCCTTGCACTCACTCTTCAAAGTTTCACGCTATTTCTCCTGAACAAATGAGTTTCAAAACGACTCTTCTTCGTACTCCTTGCGTGGCCCTGTTCACTCCTTGCACCAAGGTTTCAAAAGACAAATAATTGAAACTTATAGAACATCACATGTTCATTCATTCAACCATGAAATGTACACACATGCATATAAAATACAAAAAGAAAATAACACAACATTACCCAATTAACTCATAGATGTACAACTCAAAGATTTGAAGCAATTCTCCTTCTATTATATTCCTCCAACAAACATATACAAGGGTCTCTGCAACAACTCTCTACAACTCTTTTCAATGAAAATCACAATAAACTTCAACAACAATTACAATATTCTTCAACAACCTTTTTCGACATACAATACATATATTTATACATGAGGGGGATTCTCGAACTTTCCCTCTAGCCTACCTTAGAGCTATCATATCACAATTAAGACATTCTCCTAATAAGCCTATTATAATAAATGGGCATTTACAACCCAAATACGAGTCAATGCTCAATATCTGTACAATCCTACAGCTAATTAAGGCGATTACAATCTTCTGCAATTTCATACAATGGCTCAAGCATCCAAACATTAAAGGGTTTTTAATTACAATGCTTTCATTTATTAAAATGACACGCTCTCCTTGGGATCAAAACTAGTTTGAATGTGCGCGATGGATGTTGAGATGTCCTCCACGTGGCCTCATTGAACGTTGATGGCGATGCTCCTGCATCATTAGGATTGGCCTAATTCAATATTTTAGAATTGGAAATAAAACATCGCTCAAAAATAAATAATGATGGTAAATAATAATGTTCATCTTTATCTCAATTGTACGTAGACTTGTATATGATGAAGGTGAGTGAATTACATTTTTTAAAGTAAAAAAATACCATAAAATGTAATGGAAACATGACTCCAATTCAAATCCCTTATAATCTTAGAGGTTTTAGTGTATGTATATTTATTATTAGAGAGATAGTGTTGGATAAGAGTGTTTCATTTAAACATTATTTAGTGGGATATTTGGTTTTCATTTCTCACATTACGTTTTATGGACTTGTGTTTTCCATGATTGCTAACTAACATAATAAGAGTGCTTGGTTTAAAATTAATTAAATCTTAGTGTTATAGATTTGTGTCTCTTACAAAGTAATTGTATACGTATTAGTGGGTCTAATGGTTAAGAACATGTGTTTACTTATAGGAGGTCATGGGTTCAATCCAGAGGGGGGTAGGGAATGTACACCTCCATAGAATTTAGCAGTCAAATCGTTGAGGGAAGGGGGTCCATTGTCCCACAAGCAAGGGGGTCTCATACACCAATTTGGTGTATGGTTTGGTTGTGACCTTAAAATTGGATTATTATTATTATTATTTTATTATTGGAAGCTAGTTTAATTGTCTTTGTGAGAAGGGAAGTCCTCACATCTCTAGTAATTTATAGAATCGCTTGGATATTAAAGGGCTCTACATATATCTCAACTTTTTTATATCAACTTGTTATATGTTTCTCTTTAATCTGAGATCCATTGAAATTAAGAATTTAAAGAAAAGTTTCATTTAAAATTGATGATATTATTGGAAGCTAGTTTAATTGTCTTTCTGAGAAGGGAAGTCCTCACATCTCTAGTAATTTATAGAATCGCTTGGATATTATAGGGCTCTACATATATCTCAACTTTTTTACATCAACTTCTTGTATTTTTCTCTTTAATACGAGATCCATTGAAATTAAGAATTTATAGAAACTTTTCATTAAAAATTGAAGATTTGATCAAGACATGAAAATCTACTTAATGGAAATGTTTTATTATGATTCACAATTTGAGAGAAACAAATAAATGGTCATATGGATATGTTCTTATCACTTCTAGAAATGATTTTACCCCAAGCACCAAGTGTTGTGCAGCGGAAGCAAAAACAAGTGAATTTACAACAGAAAACAAGAGATCATGGTAAGACAAAAATCACCCAAGAGACACAACAATTTACGTGGTAAGACCCTTAGTAGGGAAACATCCACGGGACAATGAAAATCTTTATTCTTATTGATCAAATCAAGAGATTACATAAAATCAATAGTAGAAGCATGTTTATTTCCTCTGAATTATGTTTTTTCCTCCATGGGTTACATTATATATTAGTACTTCCACCGACTAAATTAATTTTCTAATCGCCGTATCCAATTATTGGGTTAATTAGTTGTTCTCTAGATGATATTATGCACAAATCCATCAGATCGGTTGTCACCCATTCAATAATCTCCACCTTGACAACAATTTAGCTTATTACCTTTCCCAGGTTCATTTATCACCTTTTCTACAAGCCAAGAGAAGCCAAACATCACTGCAGCTTCTCTAACAATACTAGTTTCATGAACATGTCTGTAGAATTTTCTCGAATATGAACCACCCCTCCTCCAGTAGTAACCTATCTTACAAAATGATTCCTTGTCACATTTTGATACGCTAAATTGTTAGTCAAATGAAAAACACTTTGACTACCACAGAACACCTTATCCTGTACTTTTCCAAACTTACCTAATAGATCCTTACACTCAAGCGAGACATAACCTGAGGTAGATCTCCTATTTTCCAAATTTCCTGCAAGATCTAAATCAACATAACCATCGACTAAAACATTGCAACCACTGTAGGTGATACTCGTGCCTCTAAGATATCGAAGCACCCATTCCCAATTCTCTTTACTTATTTTTGTCATGTGTTCATCGACAACACCAAACGTGGAATATCTAGTCTTGAACATTCCATCACAAACATCAACCTTCCTATTGCACTGGCATATAATATACGAGATATACAATTCTTTTCTTCCTTACTAGAAGGACATAAACTTGAAGAAAAATTATAATGGAAAGCTAAAGTGATATTTATTGGTTTCACAATGTTCATACTGAACCTCATCATTATCTTCTCCATAGAATTTTGTTGTAATAACCACATCTTACCATTTTTCCTGTCTTTGTGTACTTCTATGCCCAAGATTTTTTTTTCCTCAATCTTTCATCTGAAACATCTTGGCCAACTAAGCCTTTAACCTACTAATATCAACCATGCTTTGGCTTGCAACAAGGACATCATCAACATATAACACCAAGATAATGAATGTACCATTTTCCGAACTTTCAAAGTAAACACAATGGTTATATTCAATTCTTAAGAAACAAAATTTCACTGTGAAATAATCAAACAACTTGTACCATTTGTTGAATACCTTAGGCCATAAAATGATTCCCTAGATGTTCCACTTGAATCTTCCCACCTTTCTATGGACCGACCTCTAGCCACCATTGCTTCTAGTGTGGAGGTTTCTAAACTAGGTTTTTTTTTGCAACTCCTTAGATAATAGAGATCCCACAAAAGTATCATATTCAATGGTGTCTGTTGTGCTAAACCACATATATCTGACTAATTGATCCCAAGATTAAAGAAATGAACACAATAGTGTGACTGCTTGTCCTCAACATCATATTTTACATCCAAGTACTAGTTACTTGACAAAACAGAGTATTGAAAGCATTTAAATGATCAACAATTTGTGTACCTTATTTCAGGCGTAAAATGTACGATTGTCTCTTCAAGTAGATTTGGTTAGTCAAGGATTTCATCATACAAAGGCCCTCCATTTTGCTCCATAAACTTGTTGTTGTTTCTTCTCCAATTATATTAAATAGAACATCATCTCCCAGAAAAAGTTGAATGGTACTGAGAACTCTCACATTCAGATATTCCTAATCATCATCTGTCATATACGTTGGTTTTTTTGTGTTTCCTGTCAATACACCTCAAATCTAGCATTTGAGACTTTTGTCATTGAATCAACACCAAAACTTTTAACAAAAGTCAATTAAATTATTTCACCAATAAACTGTTGCACAACTCGCGAGTAAATATAATATAAAAAAACCACCCCATTCTCTTTATTTATATATATATATATATATATATATATATATAATTGTTTTTAACCCACCCTCTTAAATTTCAACTTTTTTTTAAAAGAAACATCTAACTCTTTCAAAATATGTTTCTTCACGATCCCAAAAAAATGGGTGGATTTTATTTTTTTTAAATTAAAAACTTTGGCCCCGTATGGGGTGACAACTGGGGAAGGAGTGACATTTGGCTTCCACTTGAGCCAAGGTTTAAATGAGAGAGCCCATCCATTTAACACCAGCCCTACGGATGCAGGGTAGCCATTATCGCTATGCGATGGGAGGTCTAGTCGAGCGAGCGAGCATTAACGACGCCGGCGAGTGCATTGGTAAATTCGGTCATGAGGAT
>ML778188.1:2224438-2236785 GCA_009831015.1 Picea engelmannii
CGCAGGTGTCCACTCTGCTCTCAGTCATTCGCCATCCCGGCTGGCTCCACGTGGAAGACCAACGAAGACGACAGGTCACCAATCTCCTAGGGTTTTCATGTTTTATGGTTTTAGATTTATGTTACTGTTTTTATATTCCACTATACTTCAGGCACCTGTTCTGGTTTCCTTCGGGCAGAACAGGTGCCAATGGATTATAGTTGTTTTGCCTTGTTTCTATGCTAGTTTTCGGTCTCCGGCAGCATTTTGGACGTTTTAGACTGTTGACCATGTACACTCTGTTACAGATTTTTGATAATATATAATAGCAGGATCTCCCCTTTTTATTTAAAAAAAAAAAATTAAAAACTTTTGGAAATATCTACCTTCACCATTTACGGTTTCAAAACAATATTTTCATAGTGTATGTGGCCTCCAAGGGTTTTCACTAGACCCTTCTACCAAATAAACTCGTCCAATGCCTCCACCAATGAAACACCTCCAGATAACTTGACCTCTTCTCCTTTTCCTCTCGCGGTCTCTTCTGTTTTTTCGCCTGTGACTCCAAAACTACACGTGGACGGTCTTGCTGCTAGTCAGAAAGGGTTTCTACCCAAAAAATGGTCTCGCTACTTGTCGCAAGGGTTTCTACCCAAAAATGCATTGTGACTCCAATCTACGTGTGGACGGTCTTTTCTACTCTTCTCTGCACGGGAATCAACCAGACTACATCCTTTTTTGTGCATGGGCTCACTGCAAATGGTCTCGACTCTTCTCTGCGCGTGAATGACTAGCAACCAAACTACTTCCTTCTCTATCCATGGATTCCCAATGACCAGACTCTTCTCTCCTCGGGCTCTGATACTACTTGTTGTGTAGTTGAAGCAAAAACAAGTAAATTTACAAGAGATCATGATAAGACAACAATCACATAATAGGAAAATATATTATATTTTCCTATTAGTGCCCCCCTCCCGAGGGTGGGAGGGGGCACTAATAGAAAAATATAATATATTTTCCTATTAGTGCACCCCCCTCCCACCCTCTATGGGGGGCCCCCTCCCACCTTCTATAATATAGAGGGTGGGAGGGGGCAACACTAATAGGAAAATATATTAGGGGGGGCACTAATAGGAAAATATAATATATTTTCCTATATTTTTCTATTAGTGCCCCCCCACCCTCTATGGGGGGCACTAATAGGAAAATATAAGAGACACAACTATTTACATGGTGAAACCCTTAGCAGGAAAACATTCTCGAGACAATGACAATAATATTTTTATTGATAAATCAAGAGATTACATAAACTCAGTAGCAGATTCACTGCCTTGACTTTTTTTTATTTTTTTGCCTATATCAATTACATTATATATAAGTGCTTCCATCCACTGAATTAATTTTCTAACCGCCAAATCCAGTTATTGGGTGTTAATTAGTTGTGATCTAGCTGAAATCCTACACAAATCCGTATGATGGGTTGTCACCCCATTGAACACTAAGAAGCTTGATGTAGACAATGATACCAACTTCTATGATACTAGTTTCTTTACTTAGTTGCCCCTTTTGGAAAGAGAAGAAGAGACATGAAGTAAAGACCCTTTTGGAAAGAGAAGAAAAGGCATGACTTGTGATTTGAATTTTTTTTTTTTTATCTCATTTCATGATGTAAATAAATTAGTGCTGTTAAAATTTCTATTAATTTCTATTAAGTTTGTTAAATTAAATAAATAAATGAAAAAAAAGTAACCCACTAGTCTCCATAGACTTATAAGAGTTGTTTCATTACCATATTAGAAATAAAATAAAAAATGCTACCAAAAAATGAATACATATTAAAATATATCCTAAAAAAACAGAGGTTTTTTAATTAAAAATGTGTATTAAAGAAGCTTCAACAAAATGATTAAAAAAATCTGTTTTAAAGTGTTTTTAATATTTAGTGAAATTAAATGTGTTTTTTAATATTAAAAACTAAAACTTAGAATAATTAGATTAAGATATTTAAGACAAATTACAGTTTTTATAAATTCATAACTCACTTTTGGAATGCAAATTTTTTTGTGTTTTGTTTACCATTAAAATAGTTAAATTGAAAAAATCTCATACACCAATTTGATGTCTTGCTTGATCATAACCTTAAAATTATATATATATATATATATATATATATATATATATATATTAGTTGAAGTGGATAACTTAAAATTATATATATATTAGTTGAAGTGGATAACTATTGTTATTTGTTTGAATAAGATTCTGGGGTCCCATCCTCAACCACTGATAGGCCTTACTTTATATTATACTCTTTCATTTACTGAACTGTTATGATTTTTTTCATATTTCATATCTTTTATTTATAATTTTTTCTTTTGAAGTGTTTATATATATATATATATATATATATATATATATATATATATATAATATAATTTCATTTCATTTGCTAAACTGTTATGATTTTTTTCATATTTCATATCTTTTATTTATATTTTATCTGTTGGAGTGTTGCAACTTCTTTGTTTTCTGTTTAAGACTTATTTAATTTCCAAGTAACAGCTATTTGTTGCATTGTCTTTATCAACGGATCGTCTTGGCCATGGAAACTGCCAGTAATCCCTAATCTCTCTGAAAATAGAAATCCAAGGACCGTCCAACGGAGATATTACAGTGCTCTTCCTTGTATTAAACTATTGCTTAAACAAATAGGTCTATATTTCTCAGCATCTATTCATGCAAAACAGATTGATGGCACGTTTCAAAATTGTGGCTTATGGTCATTCCCTATGATTTGCAGATTGCAGTTTTATAACTTATTATTATTATTCTGTTCCCGTGTTTTTTAATTTTTCTAAGAAAAACCAACCATTTTTTTTTGTCTGAACGGGATGAAAATTCTTACGTATTGGCTTTATATTCTTTCACGTGAAACTGTCGTGGGGCGCGTGGAGAACGGAATCTCACACATACCGACTAATGGCTCTGTTTTGGTTGGGTCATATTATTTGAGAGGAGAAAATCACCGTATTGGTTTTATTCAGTTCAGTTTTGGATACTGTACATCTGACCGTTCATTTCTCTTTCAATTATATGAAAGAATGGACAGAAAATGAAGGCAAAGGTAGCGATATTAGACTCAATTACACGCCAGTGCCATCACCACCATACCTGCGCATCAAATGAATGTACAACCTAAACTGTATACTCTTTCAATAATTAATATATATCAGATGGTGGGGTATTTAATATTATAAGATATGAAATTATATCGCACAAAAAACAAACGAGAGAAAATCAGTAGATATAGAAATGATCATCCATTTTAGAGTCAGATGCCATTCAATTAATCTGTCTGAAAGGAATTACCAATCAAGCGAGTAATGCGTTTGCAGCGATAAAGAAGGAACAAAGAAAACCATTATATTCTCTTTCAGTGACCAGTGTCCTCTTTATCACGCCCGCAACCTATACGAAATATGGAAACGAATAAAGATGATAAAAGCAAATGCAATTGTTGCATTGAAAAGAAGAAAGAGCGACTCGACGAGAGTGACTGCTCACCCAAGAAACTGACCGCCCTGCACAGAGGTGAGCCATGACACCATTTTCATATTTATTGCTGTAGGGCCTTCCTGACATCATATTCATATTCATTGCGCTAGGACCTCTGCCAGTTATGAATATCCACTGCACCTCTTAAGTTGCATTGACTTTGTATGTATATTTCATTGAATGGAAGGTATTATGTTAAGATAATTTAAATATAATAATTCAAATATAAACGGTATTTTATCTATTTCAATTACAGTTTGAGTGGATTTAATGGTTAAGAATATGAGTTTTTTCTTAAGAAATTAGGTTCAAATCCATTATTATAAATAAATGGGTGTTGGATATATAATTTAAATTATTATGCAATTGTAAGTTTGAGTTGTTGAGTAGTTAAATTACACCATTATATTATTATTATATATTTAAAATTTTATTTTATATAAAAAATTAAAATGTTAAACAAATTTTGTAAGTATTAGTTATATATATATGAAATAAAAATAATAACAATCTAACAATCAAATGATCTTTTCCTATTTATGTTATAATTGAATTGGAAAATAATTTTTGTTTTTCATCATTTATTTATTATATACAAAAAAGTTATACATGCAGCTTTTTAGTTGGGACATGATTAAACACCAAACAGATTTTCATACCATTAAAGTATTAAAGTATAGTATTTCATCAATTTTATCGTCAGTGAAAGTATACTTTAAACCTTAATAGTAGACAATTATGCATACTACACATTTAACTAAAAAACACATACCCATTATTCACTTCTTGGGGAAGTGTGGAATCCCCCTTAGCAACCTCTAACACTAGCTCAATATTCCCCTTCCGAGCTTGTGCCTACTCTGGTTGTTGTGGAGCTTTATTAACCTCAATTGTATTTCCCTTTGTCCCCACCAAGCTTTTAGATCTATCCCTCTGTTTTTCATTCTCGTCCTCTCCCATCGCTTGAGAAACGGTAATCCTGACCTCGAACATAGTGTTGCATATCACTTTGAATTTACCTTTGAAAATTCTAAGCGTGTGGAGAATTTCTTGTTGGTCCTCCTTGGTCTTTTCTAGTGCTTGGGTCACCAAAGTCTTGACCAACTAATATGTCTCAACAATCCGAAAATACTTTCTATCCCAAGTCTAGGAATAGACAAAGTCCTCCACCCATTCTCGTACCTCCTCAAGAAACTTAACATTCAACATTGATTCTAGCTTAGATATCATTGGAGCCTCCACTTCCTCCACCTCCTCCTTCACTCTGACCAAACACTTTTCCTTGTATCTCATCTTTGATTGGTCAGCTTCAAATGCTTCCTTGGTCATCATGCCTGGGCTCAAGAGGAGGATGCATTGCTACCCCATGCCTTACCCTTATTTCTCCTAGATTCCCCCCCTTTACCCACTCCTTGCGCCATCTCAAGAGTTTGACACTGACGGAGGTAGGGACATTGATGACTGCTCTGTAGATGAGAAACAATGCCTCCACTTTCTCGAGTAATGGAAGGTAAGTTGAAATAAACCAAAAGAATCCACCCTTACTTGTGTATTCAATATTTGTTCACTATCAAAGATAGAAACTTACCTTGTCGTTTTCCCAAGGAAAAATAACTTCATTTCTTCGTTCCCGACAACTGCACAAAAAAGATGTTGGTCCTGAGATTAAACTTAAGTCTCAAAGAGTAATGTCAAGCATCAGGAAAGTTTAAAGAGAGTATTTTTAGAGAGTGTTTTTTTCCACCTTAGTTATATGAGAAAAATCCCTTAAATGAAATTAACAATATGATAGCACAGAGGATTATTTCGTTGTCTAAGTCACAATTTTAATATCGAATGGAGTGAGAGAAACTTACAAAATTGTTAAACAAAGCAAGGAATTAATTACTGAAGAGTCTTACCTTGTTGCAGTAGAAGAAAATAGATAACACACCCTTGGATAAAGTATAAATTACAGTAATCCACACAACTTGCAGGTCTTGATTTACTCATAGTAAATGCAGAGGAAAAATTGCTTACTTAACGAATTACCGATGTAGTAAAATTGCAGTAGTTGTTGTACTAAATTGAAATCAAACATTTATCAAGGAATTGCATATAGAAATATTGAAATATGGAAATACAGGAGAAACACATAGCCTAAACTGAACAAAATTTGGAATCTCTGTCTGCACTTGTATTAATACTCAAAGTAGAGTTTTCTCTATTACATTCGGCAAGAAGCAGCCCCATGCAGATCTTGAATCTGTGCATTTATGCAAAATTTTCCACAACTCAAAACGGTTGGACTTCTTACAATATCCAACTATATCTAAAATGAAATGACAGGGTGTAAAAATCGATGGGCTTCGCTGTCATTTTCTTCTATCTCTTCACTTACTGGGAGAAACGCTTCTTCAGAGGGAGAAGGCTAATCAGATGGATAACTCTACATGGTTCATCAAGAGATGGATAATGGACGTAGGAAAAGTAATCATCTGTGGAAAAATGAAATGCAATGGAGGTAAGTGGGGTAATCGATGTGGGAGGTGTGACATGCTGGAGGGTGAACGTGATACATGATGTGGATGACAGGTGTTGCTCCAACGTCCTTTTATGTTTCTTTTGTGGGGGCGTGAGGGGGTGGTTTGAAGTAAACCGCTTTTCATCCTGCAATACACTTGGTGATGCCATGTAGCTCTTTTACTATACCACAGTTTCAATTGTTGGACCGCTTAGGAATTTTATCGTTCGAGCATGTTGAGTCCCCACAATGAGATGTAGTTGTCGATCTGGTCGAGATCTGCGATCTGGGTGCGCCAGCTAAGTTTAGCACCACTGCTAAGGTTTATCCTCCTGTCAACTTTAGGATCATTCTAAGCGTGCTTGGAAATGATGCTACTTTGGCATTGAACAAGAACACTTCCCGGAGGATGATCTCACACGGTGGTCTGATGTCACTATGCTGACGTGTCATGAAAAGATAAGTGACACGTATCTGCGTCAGCTGGATGCCATGTGTCATGTCTGATGAGAGCGCCACATGTCTAAACTGATGACTTCCATGTACTTTGACACTTTAGAGCTTGCGGGCGGTCTGCATGTAGAGCTGGAGCTCTGAAGTGGACGATGACTGTTGATTTGAGGAGGACACGAGGCAAAGATCTATGAACTCCGGGAGAAACTGCTTCGGAGGAAAACGGGAGAGGGGAAGTTGAAACTCCCGAAGCCCGGATTCTCGAAGTGAATATTGACCATTCATCCCTAAGGACGCGTGGCACCTGAACTGCATATTTGAGGCTTCTGTCTAGCGCTAGACCTCACGCAACTTTGACATGTCAAATACCCGTGAGTCGTTGATTTCCATGATCCATTAAAATCAAGATGTTGATCTTCGCAGAGTGAGATAAGCACCCAAATTTAAGCCGAGATCACAGCTCTTGGTCAAATGTAGAGAAGATAGAGTCAATTTAGTGCAATTCCTATCCGTCGATCTGAGCGAGGGACATGTGTCAAACGATTTCCATATTCTGTTATTTCATACTCCGTGAGGAGGGAAGCAGTGTTGAGTAAAGAACCCCTGAAGTCCATATGGACCATTGATCGAAGTGGACACACGGCGCCAAATCTCTCACTTCAGGGATAACCACTTAAGAAGAAAGTTGAATGTGTGAAGCGAGAATTCTCGAAGTCCCGAAGCCCGAAGTTCCTAAGTGAATCTCTGCCGTTAAAATCAAAAGGACACACGGCATGAAATCCTACACTTCGGGGACTTAGTTCTCCAAAGAGTGTGTGCTTTCTTTTTCTATCCATTTATCCCCTTTCCTGCTGTATTTGGTCCCTTTCTTAGTTTATCCATCTTCTGAACTAGTTTATCGTTCTGCTAGATTTTGAAACTTGATCCATCAAGTTTTCTTGCAAATTTTCGTGGTGTCGTTAGATTATCCTACACAATCAATAGAGGTTTGAAATCTCTTTACTGAATAAAAATGTTAATCGCAATTCAAAACGTGAAATTTAACCAATCATACATATCGTTAATACTTCGACATTCGCGAGATTTAGATGAGACAAAGTAAAAATTCCCCGAATCTCGGATCTGCGAAGGTTAATTCCTGGATAATCGCTTTTAAACTCTTAATTAATCATATTTAACATGGTGTGTCAATTACAAGTGTTTCGGGAGTTCGGGCTTCGGGAATTTCAGATGTAGCTCGAAAGAAATTCCCGACAGCCGAAACTGCGAAGTGATCAATTATCTAGTAAAAGTCTCAATTAATCATTGTGTGATGTATCTCACAACACTTATTTAAGTGTGATGTATCTCTTTTCATTGTGTGCAATATACAATATTATTTCTGTGTGTATTTCATGTCTCTCTGCTCTCATGAATTCTATTTTGGTTCAGAGCGAGATTGCCTACACATGAAGAAGACGTCAAGAGAAATCAATTGTCGTGAAGGAGGTCATTGTTGTTCCACGTGATAATTGCTTGTTGCTGCTTCGCATGTTAGTTTCACACTGCTAGAGGAGAGGTCCATGTGGTAGTTTCACACTGCTAGAGGAGAGGTCCCTGTGGTAGTTTCACACTGCTAGAGGAGAGGTTGTTGTTGTCAATTAACAAACAAAGCCGTCAATGCTCACGTTGCTAGGAACCAGTAGTAATATTTAAATTTCAGCAGTAATATTTAAATTTCACTTATTGACGAGAACAGTAATATTTTTTTACACACACAAATCTTTTTTATCTCAGTTTCCTCCTGATCAAGTGCACAAGAAAAGCACGAGATGGTTTGTAAGATGGCTTAATAATGAGGATCATCGCATCCTCTATTCATCATCTGATGTACACATCATTCTCCTCTTGTTGATGTGCAGATCTTGAGGCTTAGAGGACTGAAATTGCAGCAGATTTGAGAAAGAAAGAGAATCCAAAGATATTGTCATCTAAATCGTTGCAAAGAAAAATCTTTTGTGAGGTAAAATGGATTCTATGCCTATAGAGAAGTTTAATGGTTTCAATTTCCATACATGGAAAGTTAAAATTCAAATGCATCTAATGAATAAAGGTGTGTGGAGCATAGTAAAAGGCACTGAAAAAGATCCTAGTGATCCTAGACTTCTGGCCAAATGGGAAAAGAAGGAAGAAAAGGCTAATTCTATTATTGGTTTGGCTCTTTCAGACAGACAATTGCATTTGATTGATTTGGAAAAATCCTCTAAAGTAGTTTGGGAGCAATTAAGTAAATTATTTGGGGAAAAGGCACTGAATGCAAAGTTTTTTTTAAAGCTGCAACTTTTTAGCCTCAAAATGCATGATGAGACTCATCTCTCTACTCATATAAACAAGTTAATGTCTCTCTTTAAGCAATTAGCTGACACATGTATCGAGTAGATCTAGAAGATGTTAAAGCAATTCTATTGAATAGCCTATCTTCTAAATATAGCAATGTTGTATTCATATTAAGTCAATTACCCTCACAATCATTGGAAGGAACGGTAGCATCATTATTATCTGAAGAAAAAAGGACATATTCTGAAGACTCAGATATAGGTGGTCCACATGAAATTGCACTATTTTCAAAAGGTAAGATGAGAAGAACCAAGGGTTCAACAGAATGTTTCTATTGTCACAAGATTGGACATATAGCCTGGAATTGTAGAACTCATGCTAGGGATCTTCTGAATGTCAAAGAAACTACAAACATTGCCAACTTGGATGACTTATCAGAATCAGAGAATGATGAAGAACCGCGAGAGTCATCTCTCAAACTGTTCTAGAAAAAGGAAATGGGTGGTGTGCTTAAAGTTTTTTTTTTATGTGTTAATGTTTAAATTTTTTAATGTAAGTGTTTATGCAAAATAGGAACTCTTGTATCTTGATATAAGCTAGTAGCCCCAGTTTCAAGAACAATTGTTCTTATTCGAAGTCACCTTGTATACTTGAATGTTGAGGACATTCCGTATCCAAAATTCTCTTCTAGACACTGACGGATAGCCGAAAATAGAAATCCGACAGATGGAGGCATGTTCATAGAATGCATCAATAATTGACATATTTTCTCATGGAAGCCCTGGTGAGCTGAGATTGTCAAAATTGTCAATCGTACAAGTGCATGAATGATGATCTGAAACATTTATACTTTAAATGAGTGGAAAGGAAACCTCGAAGAAGAGGAAGATAAAGAGCGCAATCCAGAAGTGTCAGAGTGGGTGTATGCATTGATGAGGATCATGCCAGACAAAGTGTTGTAATCTTTTCTGTTATGTAATTTGCAAAGTTTTATAATGTAGGCATTAACGGGGGGTGTTAGAGATAATGCCTAATTAATGTCACTACTAGAATTTGGGGATTGTATTTGGTTAGCTAGAGGATGTTGAGAGATTCTCCCAACCTCTCCCTCTAAGAGTGGAATAAGTTGGATCTCACAACACTTATTTAAGTGTGATGTATCTCTGTTCATTGTGTGGAATATACAATATTATTTTTGTGTGTATTTCATGTCTCTCTGCTATCATGAATTCTATTTCCAAACTACTTCCTTCTTCTCTGTGTATGGATTCCCAGCTTCTCAGTGACTAGACTCTTCTCTCTTCAGGTTTTGACACCACTTGTTGTGCACCGGAAGAAAAAGCAAGTGAATTTACAAGAGATCATGGTAAGACAACAATCACACAAGAAACAATGAACGATTTATGTGATAAAACCCTAAACAAGGAAACATCCACGAAACAATGACAATAGATATTTTTATTGATTAAATCAAGGAATTACATAAACACAGTAGCAGGTTCATTGCCTCTAACTTTTGTTTTTGCCTCTTTGGGTTACATTATATATCAGTGCTTCCACCAACTGGATTAATTTTCTAACTACCAAATCTAATTATTGGGTTAATTAGTTGCGATCTAGTTGAAATCATACACAAATCCGTGAGATCGGTTGTCACCCATTGAACACTAAGACGCTTGATGTAGACAATGATACCAACCTCTATGATACTAGTTTCTTTACTTAGTTATCCCTTTGGAAAGAGAAGAAAAGACATGAAGTAAAGACCCTTTTGGAAAGAGAAGAAGAGGCATGACTTGTGATTTAAACCTTTTTTTTATCTCATTTCATGATGCAAAAAAATAAGTGTTGTTAAAATTTCCATTAATATCTAATAAGTTTGTTAAATTAAATAAATAAATGAAAAAAAAGTGATCTACTAGTCTCCATAAACTTATAAGAGTTGTTTCATTACCATATTAGAAATAGAATTAAGAAAAAAAATTAAAATGTTACCAAAAGATGAATACATTTTAAAATATATCTAATAAAAAATAGAGACATTTTAATTAAAAATGTTTATTAAAGAAGCTTCAACAAAATGATAAAAATCTATTTTGAGGTGTTTTTAATATTTAGTGAAATTAAATGTGTTTTTTAATATTTTTTTTTGTTTTTTAGTTTGTCAGTGACATGTGGGACTAACATGTGGTTAAGAAATTGTGACTCAAGGCATCTAAGTCGTCAAAATCACCATGCCTGAGCCACACCAACCCTTAATATGGTTGGATTTTTTGTATGTGTGACTTTAACATCACTAAGAGCCTTAACAACACACGGAGTCACAAACTGTCCTAAAGTCTATAATAGAGAGAGAGAAAGAGAGAGAGAACTGAATTAACTCACTTTTGAAGTATTACAACTTCTATATGTTTTGTTTAAGACTTATTTAATTAATTTCCTATATATATGAGTGTAATATATATACTAGTGTAGTTGTTTGCTAAAAGGTCTTACTTTATATATATATATATATATATATATATATATATATATATATATATACTCTTTCCTTTGCTAAACTTGTTATGATTTTTTTCATATTTCACATCTTTTATTTATAATTTTTCTTTATATACTTTTTCATTTGCTGAATAGTTATAATTTTTTTCATATTTTTACGTACAACTATTGACAATGGGCATAATTAATGATCTTTTAACCTTATTTAACCTTAAACCCTAATCTGATGACTATGCATTGAAGATGCTGGCATATTCTTAGTCGTCCTCCAAAATCACTGGATCAGATTTATTGTTCATAACTTTCTTGCATTTATCAAGGCATCAGTTAACATGTTTACTTTTTAACATTTACCTAATCACATTCAAAAATTACTGTAAGGATATGTAATTGCCACGTTCCATTTATCAACCTAATACAACCAAACATTTCATATTACCACAAAAAAAATGAACACAAACATTTTATCTTGAAAACACGGATTCTTAATATATTGAGAACAGGACACACCTCAGCCGATACCTTTGGGCGTTATCAGCCGCGAGTTAGCGGCTGTACTAGTTTATTTATATTTGCAACTTCTTTGTTTTCTTGTTTTCTGTTTACGACTTATTTAATTTCCAAGTAACAGTTATTTGTTGCATTGTCTTTATCAACGGATCGTCTTGGCCATGGAAACTGCCAATAATTCCAAATCTCTCTGAAAATAGAAATCCAAGGACCGTCCAACGGAGATATTGCAGTGATCTTCCTTCTATTAAACTAATGCTTAAACAAATATGTCTATGTTTCTCAGCATCTATTCATGCAAAATAGATTGATGGCACGTTTCAAAATTGTGGCTTATGGCCATTCCCTATGATTTGCAAATTGCAGTTTTATAACCTATTCTTATTCTGTTCCCGTGTTTTTTAATTTTTTCTAAGAAAAACCACCCATTTTTTTTTTGTCCGAACGGGATGAAAATTCTTACGTATTGGCTTTATATTCTTTCACGTGAAACTGTCGTGGGGCGCGTGTAGAACGGAATCTCACACAC
>ML778188.1:2238350-2258406 GCA_009831015.1 Picea engelmannii
TTTAGTGATTTTGTAGAACAGTTAGATAACACCATAAATAAATGGGTGTGTAGTTTATTTTATTATGGATGTAGTTTAAAAGTTTTAAGTTTTTCAATTAAAAATAATAATAATTCACAAGTTTGTATAAATTTTGGTTAGGAATTATTAGAATTATAGGTTTGAGTTGTTGAATTTATAATTTGAGTATTTAAAGTACACCATTATTATTATATACAAAAGGTTATTTTACATAAGTAATTTCATGAAAAATTAAAAAAATTAAAATGCTAATCAAATTTGTGACAGAAATACATGTTCATATATATATATATATATATGAACTAAAAAATAATAGCTACCAAATGATCTTTTCCTATTTATAATATATTTGAATTGAAAAAGAATAATTTTTTTTTATTTTTAAATCTAAAAACCAATGATCATTTACCTATTATATACAAAATGTTATACATCCAGCCCCTAGTATACACAAGAAACCACATTCCATGGGAATACCATCAAAGTATAGTATTTCATCAATTTTATCCTCATTGTAAGTATTACAAAAGTAGACTTTGAACCTTAATAATAGACAACTATGCATACTATCCATCTAACTAAAAAACGCATAAAGATTCAGACCCATTATCCACTTCTTGGGGGAGGTGTGGAATCCCCCTTAGGGACCTCCAAAATCTACTCAATATTCCCCTCCCTCGCTTGTGCCTTCTCTGGTTGTTGTGGATCTTTATTAACCTCAATTGTATTCCCCTTCGTCTCCACCAAGTTAGTAGATCCGTCCCTCTGCTTTTCATTCCCCTCCTCTCCTGTCGCCTGAGAAACAATAATCTTAACCTCGAACAAAGTGTTGCATATCACTTTGAATTTCCCTTTGAAAATTCTAAAGGTGTGGATAATTTCTTGTTGGTCCTCCTTGGCCTTCTCCAGTGCTCAGGTCACCAAAGTATTGACCACCTAATATGCCTCATCAATCAAAAAATACTTTGTATCCTGAGTTCAGGAATAGACCAGGTCCTCCACCCATTCTCCTACCTCCTCAAGAAATTTAGCATCTAACAACAATTCTAGCTTAGTTATCACTGGAGCCTCCACTTCTTCCACCTCCTCCTTTGCTCTGATCAAACACTTTTCCTCGTATATCCTCTTTGATTGCTCAACTTAAAATTCTTCTTTGGTCATTATTTCCTAGGCTTGAGAGGAGGATGCATTTCTATATCATGCCTTCTCCTTCTTCTTCCTAGATTCCCCCCCCTTTACCCACTCCTTGCGCCATCTCAAAATCTCGACACCGACACAAGTAGGGACATTGACGACCGCTCTGTAGATGAGAAACAATGCCTCCACTTTTTCAAGTAATGGAAGGTAAGCAGAACTAAACTAGAAGAATCCACCCTCAACTATTTCCAATGTACTTGTTCCATCTCAATAACCACTTGGAGCCACCATGAATTTTCACCTCTCGATCCACCTCCAAGCCAACAAACCCTCTTGGTCTATCCTCCTTGATCCAAACCGACACTAYCGTTGCCTCTAAGTGTGAGCTCCCCCCTAAGATTATATGGTCGTCACCAGACCTATGCCATTTTCTCTCCCACGTCCATGTCGAGCTAACYGTAACTGTAATACCCTTATTATCCGTAAATAKATTTCTCCTTCCCATGATGAACATCATTTCTATAATGACAAGATCCTACCTCACCAAGTCATAAAATTTCACCTCCTTCGTTGCACTATCCTCCATGATTACAAAACCACCTCACACTAAGCCCTTCAACMACCTCTTTTACCTTGCTCGCACTTGCATTGAATAAGCCATAAGAACCTCAGATGGGCAAGAGGGAAATGTACCCTAGCTCCTCCAACCTTTACTCCCACACTCCATCATGAAAAGACGACCCATTATCCCCACATGTTGCTCCATACTTGATGGTTGAAGTGGTGGCCAAACATGATGCTTGTGTGTTTGCTTCCCTACTTGTTAATGCCCCCTCTGGATGAATTGGAAAATAATAATTACCAAGTGATTCTTCTTATTTTTATATAAATATAAATACATTATCCATTTTAACTATTTTTTTTCTCTCTCTCTATATATATATATATATACTTAAAAGGATGGAAACTCCCTTGGCTTTGGTCCTATACCAATTTCTTCTCATCCTTCTCCTTCTAGGCCACAGATTCCCAGCCTGTACATCCATGACAGTCAAAAGGAAATGGATCAATATTTAGGCTCCTTTAACTCTTCCATAGATACTCGCAGCTGAGACAGTTCTCCCTTCCATCAGGCTTCATTAGAGAACCTTGAACAACTGATTTCAAAGTGCGAAGAGAAATGGTTGAACTTAGTTATAGCATAGAACTCCTAGACTGTCGTATCTCTTTGTTGGTAGCCAATATGCAAGCCAATTCACAATCAAAGCACTTAGAGTCCGATATGTTGGCCCAATATGTCTTTCTTCTCCAATAGCCCATTCTTCTTCTGTAGAGCAACATGGAAGATGGTGAACTAGGTAGCCAAGTTCCACCTTTAGTTTAGATGTTTTTTCTGCCCAATCTCTCTTTTGTTATATGGTTACAAGCCATCGTATTTTAGAACCTCGGTTCATTATAACTTCTACAAACTCGATATCATATTTTTTGGCCCTGCAAGGCATCTTTTATCTGAACTAGGCTGGTGATGGGTTGGTTTCCTCTAATGGAAACTCATCTCCAATAGACTGCATGTACAACCTTTTTTATAGCAAGTAACTTATAGAAGCTAACTTACAAAAAAAAATGGATAATGTATTTATATTTATATAAAAATAAAAAGAGATCACTCGATAACTATTATGTATATATATGTAAATATCATTTGGTAGCTATTATTTTCTAATTCTTTTATGATAAACTAGCATGTCAATTGAACTAACACTTTGGTTAGTCTCTTTCTATATATTCATTGATTTTTAGTATTAGAATCATTGTACTGTTGCACTATATTGAGGTGGAGCAGTTTCCATTCTAATCTTTGTTGTAGGAAAACTCAAATGGGATCATTTTTCAATGATTCATGATAACCATTGTTGTAGGAAAACTCTACCAGGGGTAGGTACTCTTCCCACTACTTGGGATGATTCATAATATGCATCCTCAACATGTCTTCTAATACTCTATTCACTCTCTCAATTTAACCATCTGTTTGAGGATGGTAGGCCATGCTAAATTCCAATTGTGTTCCCAAGCTTGCAAAAACGATTTTCCAAAAACTTGAGGTGAACTTGGCATCCCTATCTGAGATTATGGTATTGGGAAAACCATGTAGTCAAAAAATTTCTTTTATAAAAAAGTTAGAAAAAATTGTTTCTTTGAAAGTGGAATTAATGGGGATGAAGTGAGTTTTCTTTCTCAACTTATCCACTACAATCATGACCACATCACGTTTCTTGCTTGTCTTTGGAAGACCTATAATAAAATCCATGGAAATCATTTCCCATTTCCACTCTGGAATAGGCAAAGGCTGCAATAGACCTGCAATATGCTTGTGCTCAAATTTTACTCGTTGGCACTCATAACATTTTGAAATGTACTGAGAAATTTCCTACCTCATTCTCAATCAATAATACAGTTGTCTTATTGTTGTCACCATTTTTTGTTAACTAAGGTGACCTACATATGGTCTTTTATAGAATTTTTCCATAACCATATGCCTCAAATATGTTGAATTAGGCACATACAACCTGGTATTATACAACAACAAACCATCTATCCCAAGTTGATAGCTTCCATATTTATTTTCCTTGGGTTCTTGATCTAACCCTTCCATAAATTGATTGAAGAACCCATCTTACTGCAAGAGTGTTTAATCATCTTCTTGATATTAGACTTCCCTACACTTGCTACTACTAAGTGTACTTTATGAATGCTTCGACTGAGCGTTTCTTCCACTTTGTTCTCCTTTCTCTTAATGTGTTTGATTTGGAAATCAATTTCATTGATCAATGCCATCCACCTGGCCTATATAACATTCAATATTGGTTGGTTGAATAAGAACTCTAGACCACGGTGGTATGTCATTAGGACAAATATTCTCCCTAGAAAGTAGTGTCTCCACATCTTCAATGCATGCACGATTGTTGCAAGCTCCAAATCATGGATAACATACTTATGATCATGCTCATCCAATTTTCATGATTCATAACAAATCACTTTCTTGTCTTGCATGGGGACTCCTCCTATTCCTTCCTTGCAAGCATTAGTACATACCAAGATATCTTTTATTGGGTCTGCAATCTTTAGAACAATGGAATTAGTCAAATGATGCTTCAACTACTAGAATCTATCTTCACACTATGGTGACCATACAATTTTTTTCCCCTTTCTTTGCAATGTGTTAGTAGGATTACCGATCTTGGAAAATCTGATTATGGACCTCCTTTAGTATCCATCCAATCCCATGAAGGATATTACTTCCATGAAATTCTTAGGGGAAGGCAAATCCATGATTTCCTTAACTTTTCAAGATCCTTTGTCACTCCTACTAAAATTATGTGGCCTAAGTACTAGATTTTATTTTGAAAAAAATCACATTTGATGAACTTAGCGTACAGTTGGTACTCCCTCAACACCTGTAACACCATCCTAATATTATCTTAATTCTCTTCTCTGTCCTTGGAATACACCAAAATTTCATCCACAAATATCAAGATGAATTTGTCCAAATACTTGTTGAGCACACTATTCATTAAACACATGAATGTGTCTAGTGCATTTGTAATCCTAAATGGCACCACTACGAATTCACAGTGTCCATGCATCGTTATAAAGGTTTTCTTGTGGATGTCCTCATCCTTGATCCTAACTAGGTGATATCCTGACCTTAAATCTATTTTTGAGAAAAACTACAACTCCTCTCAGTTGTTCAAAGATATCGTCTATCCTAGGAAAAATATATTTATTCTTGATGGTCTTCTTGTTCAATTTCTTATAGTCAATAAACAGGTGCAATGTGCCATCATTTTTCTTTACAAACAAGGTTGGTTTTCTCCATGGAGATATGCTTGGACTAATGTAACATTTATCCAACATCTCTTTTAGTTGCGCCTTCATCTCCACCAACTCTGGTGTGCTCATCTTGTAAGGTGATTTTTATGGTGGCACTGATCTAGGAACAATATCTATTGAGAAATTGAGATCTCTTTTTGGAGGTAGTCTAGGCAATTCCTTTGGAAATACATCCTTGAAATCCCACAATATAAGGTGATCTTCAGCCTCCAACTCCTTTCTTTCTGCTGAGTTAAGTACTTGTATAACGTACAAGGGGAACCCTTTTCTGCTGAACTTCCTGAGTTTCAATGCCGATATTTTTCTTACTGAAACTGGCTTTCGAATTCCTTGCAAGATCCTTGCATTTCCTTCAATATCTTCACACTCCAAAGTATTATCATAATATTTTAGTTTCACCTTGTTGGAATCTATCCAATCCATACCCAACAATACTTCATATGATCCTAGGGATAGGATATTCAAGACTTCCTGAGTCTGCAGTCCAGTCATTTCAATTGGACAGGCTTCAATTACCTTTGCCACTTTCCTCTTCGTTCCATTGGCTAACTTAACCAATCATGCGCTTGCATGTTTCTTTCTCTATAATGAACATGCCTCAAAAAATCGAGGTGAAATATAATTGAGGTTAGATCTTGAGTCAATTAAAATAGAGATAGGTTGATCGACAACAATACCTTCCAATTCCACCAAAAAGGCTTGGTGGTCTGCTTGTCGATTCTCCACAGCTGCATATATTCTCGATATCCTTCTGCCTACATCATTGATTATAGATTTCTCTTATACATTATACACTTTCATGTTGTAATGCTCTATGTGGGGAAAATCCCTCAATAGGTGTGGTTCTCCACAACCCCAACATTGCAAATTTCCTCTCTTAGGCTCTTATGCTCTTTCTCTTTCTTGTTATGCTCTCTTATTTCCACTTTGATATGGAAAATTGTGTTGATGCATACTTCTACTTGGCTGACCCAACTATGCACCTTTCTTGGAATTCTTGTATGGAAATATCGAATCCCTTCTTTTGGAATCCACTATTGTCCTTCCTCTTCTAGTCTTTTGAAGGATCTAGCTTATGCTTAGACTATTCATAACAAAACTTAACCTTCTTAATGGTGTCCTCCAATGTCTTGAATTTATCGAACTCAATTTGTTCTTGCTAGGATTTTGGCAATCCATTGAGAAAATGTTGCGCTTCCACTTTCTCATCCTTGATTTAAGGGACATATCTCAATAGCTCCATAAACCTTTTGGTGTATGAATCCATGGTAAGTTGTCCCGAATTATGATCATGGAATTCCTTAATTTTTTCATCAGAATACTTCTTTGATAGGTAAGTTTTTCATAAGTATTTCTCAAACTGCTTCCAAGTCAATTTCTTTCCTTCAATCCCTCGATTTCCTTGAGGTAATGCTGGTCTGGAACAACAACATCTAAAATTATTCTCTTTAAATATGATTGATCATACTAATGGTTGTAGCATGCATGCAGGGATGATTTTAGGGGATAAATTTCGCTCATGGGCTAATTTTCCATGTTTTTTCCCGAAAAATGATTCACTATTCTAAAAATGATTCACCCAAATTCTATAGGATAAAACCATTTTACCTTAAAAATCACCAAAATTTTATACAAATTATATAAAATACTTATAAATTTGAATATTTTTACAAAAATATCACCAAACATTTATAGTTGTCATATGAAGGATTAATAAGATTTGCCAAGGTTTCTACATTTTAAAATAAATTTCCATCCTTAAAATCATCCCTGCATGCATGAGTTGTACGCTTCTGTTGAGTGCATCAACAACTTTATTTTCTTTTCCTTTGATATGCTTTATGTCAAAGTCACACGCACTAAAAAATTCCAACCATCTTGTTTTCCTCAAATTTAAAGTTGGTTTCTTGAAAAGATATTTCATACCACTATGGTCTATCCTTAATTCAAATTTCTTCCCCATTAAGTAATACATACACATCTTCAATGCATGAACTATGGAAGCAAGCTTCAAATCATGTGTGGCATAATTCATCTCATGTTCTTTAATCTTTTTGGACTCATAAATAATGACATGTACATTCCAGACGAGGACTCCACCAAGTCCTTCTTTGCATGCATCTGTGCATACCACAAAATTCTCATTTGGGTCAACAATCTTCAAAATAGGTGCACTAATAAGTAATTATATCCACAAATTAAAATTGTCTTCACACTCTATTGTTCATTCAAACTTAATTCCATTATTTTGTAAAGAAGTGATGGGATGAACAATTTTAGAGAATCCTGATATAAACCTCTTGCACTAGATGGATAATCCCATGAAATATCTGACTTTTGAAACATTTATTGGTGCTAGCCATCCTCTAATGGCTTCAATATTCTATAGATATACTGCAATACTTTCCTCTGAAATAATGTGCCCCAAATAATGGATATGCTCTTAGTAAAAAGAACACTTGCTTAACTTGGCATACAACCGATTTCCCCTTAGAACTTGCAACACCAACCTCAAGTGATGTTCATGCTCTTCCTCAGACTTAGAATATATAAGTATGTCATCCAAGAACACATAAAGACGATTTCTGAATATGTCATTCATCAAGCACATAAAGACAGTTGGTGCATTGGTTAGTCCAAATGATACCACTACAAATTCATAAATCCCAGAACTAGTTCTAAAAGTTGTTGTATTGATGTCTTCTTCCTTGTTTCTCACCCGATGATATCTTGATTTCAATTCTTTCTTCGAAAATATATTTTCTCCTCTTAGTTGATCAAAGAGGGCATCAATTCTAGGTAGAGTGTATTTTTTCTTCATAGTGGATTTATTCATCTATCTAAATTCTATACACAACCTCAATTTTCCTTATTTATTTTTCACAAAGAGTACTTGTGCTCCCCAAGGTGAAACACTTGGGTGTATGTATCCTTTATTCAACAATTCTTCTAGTTGCAATTGTAATTCTTTTAGTTATGGTGTACTCATTCTACAATGAGTTTTTTACACTAGGGAAGCTCATGGTACTAAATAAATAGAGTAATATGTATCCCTCTTTGGTGGTAATCCCGATATTTCTTGGAATACATCTTCAAACTCTTGCAATACTGAAAAATATTCAAGACTTGGCCCTTTGGTATTTACTGCCTCCTCCACATGAGTTGCATACAATTGACATCCTTTCCAGAAACATCTCTTTAGCTATAAATATGAAATCTTCTTGATAGAAATGAGTCTTGGAATTCTTTTCACAATGCTTAGTTTTCCTTCTTCATCAAAACATGTAAATGTCTTGTTATGGAAATCTAGGATAGCATGGTGTCTTTCCAACCAATCGATTCCAATTAGGATATCACAAGATCCTAATGGTATGATATTCATATCATCATTAGTATTCACTCCATTCAAATTTATTGAATAACCTCTAACAGTCTCATTTAACCTTCTTTTGGTCCCAATGGCTCGTTGAACCAAACCTCATTTTTCAAGCTTACTTTTCTTCAAATGAAATCTGTCCACTATTTTAGGATCAATGTAACTATGGCGCGCTCCTTAATCAATTAAAATAGAAACATGTTGATTAATTATCTTACCTTCCACCTCAATCATATGAGATTGGTGTTATGATTGTCAATATTCTAAGGCTACATATATTCTTGGAATATTTTTTCCCATGTCTTCTATTGTG
The DNA here is from genome assembly GCA_009831015.1 of Picea engelmannii. NCBI lineage: Eukaryota > Viridiplantae > Streptophyta > Pinopsida > Pinales > Pinaceae > Picea > Picea engelmannii. Next base: position 2,247,089 of record ML778188.1, read on the forward strand.
GTAGCCTCTTAGATTTTGTGCAATGTCCTCATATTGTCTTCTTTGTGAGGAAAATCCTTATACATGTGATCTTCTTTACATCCCCAACATTTGATTGGTGGTATTCCCCTTTTCCCAAGGAGTCTTTTGATCCAGATGGATATCGGTGGCCACCCACCTTTTCCGACTGGCTCAAAATAGTTTTTTGACAATTTGCTATTTTTAGCAGGTTTTAACTTTCGGGGCCATTTTGAGGGACTAGATGAAGGTTTTTCGAGATCAAGGTTCTCAATTATAGTGGAAGGCATACTCGAGCCTCCAAAATGAATCTCCTCGAGGATACCTTTCCAACGAGCTATCATACGCCTAAAATGGAGATCGCATGCAAAAGTTACGACCCCGGGAAGTTGATGTACTAACTTACCCAAATGGGGTCCACATGACTTTTGGCACTTCATCTCCTAGAGTTAGGTTTTTGGATGTATAAGGTTTTTGACATTCTTGTTTATTGTAAAAAGGCCTTCAAAGCCTCATTGTAATCATTTTCTTGCGAATGCAAGTAGTCGTCACATCTCTTCTCAGAGATAAGCTACCACCATTCTAGCGAGTCTTTCACTCTGTATTTTTACAGTCTCTGTAAATTTATTTCATTAATAGAAATTGTGTATTACTGTATCTTTGTGTTTATGGTTGCATCTCTGATATATTTCTATTATATTATTTGATATACGTGATATCTCTGTGCATTTCTTTATTATATCTCCACTTTCATTTTATGTCGAAAATAATCTGGATCAGTGGTATCAGAGCAGACTGTTCTTGATCGTTTTTTCAGTGCATGTCCCCAACGAGGTCCGAGTATAGCAAGTTGGGTCTTGAGCTTGTCTCTCTTGAATACAATCGCTCTCGCACACCCTAGAAACCCTCAATGGCGGAAGAAAGAAAAACGACAGAGAAAACGATCCTATCAATCTGTTGCTTGAGAAAACTCTCAAGCGACAGAGGGATGAAATGATGGAGAATTTTTCCCAAATCCTTCAATGCCTGCCGATAAAAATAGGTGCATCTTCATCAGGCGGCCACTTTGGAGGCACCTCACCTTTCAAGGTTCAAGTTAATTTTGGTATTCATGCATTTGAAGGACAGATAGATGTAGAAGCCCTAGAAAAATGGTTAACTCTGCTAGAAGGTTATTTCTCTGTTCACAATTTTTCATACAAAGAAAAGATTACCTTCGCACTCCTTAAAGCTCTTCCTCATGTCAAACATTGGTGGGAAACTTACTGGGAGAAAAGTTCCACAGAGGAGTCTGGAATATATGGGGCCGATCCCACTTGGGATTTTTTTGTGGATGTGGTAAAGGAACAGTATTACCTTGTTGGAAACTATGAGGACCAGTACATGAGATGGACCATGCTACGACAAGAGAGGGGCCAAGCAGTTCCAGAGTTCACCAATACCTTCCATACCTTGCGCACCAAGATGGGTATCAAAGACTTCGAGTGACATTTGGTTTTGAAATACCGTGGGGCTTTACATAGATACATCCAGACTGAAATGGATTTTCTGGACATCTCATCACTCGGTGCTGCTGATCAATATGTTGTTAAAATTGAGCAGAAATTGAAGCACCAGAACAAATGGGAATTTGGGTCTGCAAATCTGCAACAACCAAAGCATGACAAAGATGGTCCTAACAAATAGTCTCCTGAAAATCAGTCCAAGACACAGGAAAAGAAGGGTCATGGGAAGGTAAAGAAGGACAACAGAAAATGGTGTGATTTCCACAAAATCCCCTGGCACAACACCGATGAATGTCCCTCAAAACAGTCATTGGTGGTAGAGGTCAAAGACAAGGAGCCGAACCCTGATTCAGAATTTGATTCTATAAATACTGGTAAAGGACAGATCATTGACAAAGACCCCACTTTTATTGTCACGACCGCAACAATTCCACCAAAAGAACCAACAGATCCTGAAGAGAGGGAGCACCTTTTTCATTCATAGATGTGGGTGAAGGGGACCCTGCTCCATTTTATTGTTCATAGTGGAATCTAGAAAAATCTCATCTTAGCAGATGTCGTCAAATAGTTGGGATTGTCAAAAACACCACACCCGCAACCATACAACATCGGGTGGCTTCAGCAAGGACGATATCTCCTTGTTAGCCAACAATATTGATTGTCATACGAGGTATTAGGTGATATTGCCCCACTATATGTCTGTGATGTTCTCTTGGGCCAACCATATATGTGGAGACGCCATGTTGTTTATGAGTCTCGACTCCATAGTGTCATTGTTACTTTGGGGGGTCATTGTTTATGAGTCTTCCAACGATTGTTCCACTTAAAAAGTGTCACAAGGTAGTATCTCATACTGCAAAATTCAGCTTATTCACAATTTGTTCAAAAGGGAAACAGAAGGAAACTGCAACCACTATAGCCTCGCCCCCTGCACCTTCTATGCAACAGAAGCAGGTCGACAAGGTTGCAGCAAAGCACAAAAATTCATTCTGCACACCGTCCTCTCATGTAGCTCAACTTTTTGAACAACCTCAGCTTCCACAGGTTCATGACAGACTTCCACAAACTAAGCAACGCGATGTTTCCAGCAATACAAACAACTCACCAAGATGCAGATCCAACAAACACTTTTCCTTCTCCCATAGAAACTCAACGAAATGGAGACCATTTCTTCCTAAGGAGGGAGGATTGATCCAGGTGAATATCGGTGGCCACCCACCTTTTCCGATTGGCTCAAAACAGTTTTCTGGCAATTTTGACAATTTACTATTTTTAGCCGGTTTTAACTTTCGGGGCGATTTTGAGGGCCTAAATGAAGGTTTTTCGAGATCGAGGTTTTCAATGATAGTTGAAAGAATAATTGAGCCCCCAAAATGAATCTCCTCTACGATACCTTTCCAACGAGCTATCATATGCCTAAAATGGAGATCGTATGCAAAAGTTACGACTCCAGGAAGTTGATGTACTAACTTACCCAAACGGGGTCCACATGACTTTTGACGCTTCATCTCCTAGGGTTAGGTTTTTGGATGTCTAGGGTTTTTGGCATTCTTGTTTATTGTAAAAAGGCCTTCAGAACCTCATTGTAATTTTTTTCTTGCAAATGCGAGTAGCCGTCACATCTCTTCTGAGAGATAAGTTACCACTATTCTAGCGAGTCTTTCACTCTGTATTTTTATAGTCTCTGTACATTTCTTTCGTTAATAGAAATCATGTATTACTGTATCTCTGTGTTTATGGTTGCAACTTTGATATATTTCTGTTATATTATTGGATATACGTGATATCTCTGTGCATTTATTTATTATATCTCCACTCTCATTTCGTGCCGAAAATAATTCGGATCATCTTCCCTCTTAGATTTCATTGTAAAAAGGATAAAGTTGTAAAAAAATTGTACAACAATTAGCAAACTCGTTGACTAAAAGTAGAAAAAATAAAATTTCTTGTGTAAAGATTTAAAATGACACCTTGCTAATGGAAATACAACAATTCAAAATGATGGAAAAAATGAAAATGGAAATACAAGTTGTTCATAAAGTAACATGGATCCACTAAATTACACTAAGGATAGTTTCAAATGTTGAAGTACATATTGTGAATATAGAACCCACAACGAATTCAAAATGAATGATCGATAAATTGGCATAGATTCGTGACAAAGAAATAAATCCTAAATTGAATCAAAAGAATATCCAACTTGAGATTAAGAATAATTTTGACAATGAGTTATCATAGAAAGATGAATAAAATTAACACTTAAGAAGTCATGATCGAAACTTGCTTGCACAAATCAAAGTTTAAAGGATGAGAAGAAGACACTACAAAAATCCTAGAACAATGTGTCAACGAAGAAACATTGATCGATAAAGAGACAATGGTTGATCTAGTTGAATAAAGGAAGTCATTAGAGGTTAAAATCCAACCATGGATATAGGAACCGATACAAATCCAAATGACACCAAAAATCAAAATAATGCTTATATGTTGGAATGCTTATATTTTTTTGTTTAATTTTGATTGAAATATCTCAAGAATTTGTTGGATCTGTAAATTTGAGTGGTTAATTGAGTATAATCTCATTGCTCCAGAAGTTTTCAGCAACCTAAATCCATTTCTAAAGTAAAAAATACAATTTAAACAATAAAAATTTGTGATTTTGTGAAAATTTATGTAAGTGGATTCCAACAAAAAAAACAAAAATGTTTAACAGTTAGACACACTTCAAAACAACTCTTAATTCTATTAAACTAATATTTAAAAACATATCCTTATATTTACTCTGAAAGGCGTACACCTATTGACAATGGACATATTTAATAGGGGTTTAGTGCTTAATAAKTTTTCTATGGACAGGATTAAATATGGCTGGAATATTCTTAGTAGTCACACAAAATAAATGGCTGTGATTTCAATCATTAACTTCCTAGCTATTATAAAGACATCCGTTTATGTGTTTACTTTTTTACATTTACCTAATCATATTTAAAAAATACTTTGATAGCTAACTGAAATTAAAATATTAACACTAGATAAATGAAGCCCAACCTTTTATTTGTTAATCAATAATAAAATTTAATATATTCTTTTAAAGATTCTTTTCATCTTATCAAACACAATTATGTGGCTGTGCTAGTTCTTAACATCTATTAATTCAAAATAGATTGATGACCCGTTTCAAAATGCATTCATAGTGGGGACATAGTCACTATTATGGCTTCTCCAAGTCACAATGTCTTTATATTCTTTCACGCGTGGAGAACAGAATCTCCCACACCTAATGACTCTGGTTTGGTTGGGTCAGATTATTTAAGTAAATCACCGTATTGGTTTTATTCAGTTCAGTTTTGGATACTGTACATCTGACTGTTCATTTCTCTTTCAATTATATGAAAGAGATGGACAGAAAAGGCAAGCAACATTTGAAAAGTTACACCGTTTATTTCTCTTCCAATTAAATGAAAGAGATGGGTAGAAAACGAAAGCAAATGTAGCGATATTAGACTATCTACACTTTTGGATTGCTGTGAAGTATATATATATAGTGTTTGTTAATTGCACGCCTGCCAGTGCCATCACCACCGACGTCTAACGAGAGACGCACCGTCTGCATCAAATCAGAAAGTTCAGCCACCGACAAGGAAAGCGATGAACAATACTCAACCCTAGAATTCAATTCAATCTCTCATATATTCTTCCTCTTCCTTGGTATTGTTGTCAATTGAATTTATTATTTAAATCAAAATTGTTACTGTATACTCTTTTAATCATTAATATAGGAGAAGATATATACAATTTGAATAAGAATATATATATTTTTTTTAAAAGTCACAAATTCAAATTAAAAGAGAATAAAATATATATACTTCGTCAAATTGCAAAAAAATTCTTTATCTCACAAACAAACAAAAACACATACATCAATTTGATATCTGATTTAATTCATAACTTTAATATATATATATAAATGATCATCAGGAACAAAGTAAACCTTTATATATAATCGGTGTCGGCCACAAATGCCCTATTTATCACGCTCTTCAACCCGTACGAAATATGGAAACGAATAAAAATGACAAAGGCAAATGCAATGGTTGCATTGAAAAAAAGGAAAGAGCGACTGAACGAGAGTGACTTCTCACACGATAAACCTGACCGAACTGCATAGAGGTGAGCCATGGCGCCATTTTTAGTTGCAAGTCCATTTTCATATTTATTGCGGTAGGGCCTTCCTGACATTGATATTCATATTAGTTGAGGTATGGCTTAGACAAGTTCGAGGGTTAGCTATATATAATTTTTTTAGGTAAGCAGTTTTTAATGTTGTGGTAGGTGGTATATATATAATTATATTATTTTGATATATATATTGAGATATATTAAATAATGTATATATCACTTACTACAATATTGATTAAAGCTTAAAAAACTGTATATTATTAGTAAGGTTATGTATATTCACTGCACACCATAACTGCCATCTATTTTTTTATGTACATCTCATTTGAATAGAAAATATTGTGTATTCATTAATATATATGAAGTATATTAGATGATGTATATACCACCTACTATAACATTGAATAAAGTGTAGCAGACTGTATATTGTTGACAAGGTTATGCATATTCAGCACATCATAAGTGCCATTCCATTCATTTTGTATATACATCTCATTTGAATGCAAAGTATTGTGTCAAGATAACCTAATTACAAACTGGATTTTATCCATTTCAATTGTAAATAAATAAACAAGTGTGTAGCATTGAATACTACTTAGGAGACTGTATATTGCTGACATGCTAGTTATGCATATTCACTGCACACCATAAGTGTCATTCACTTTGTATGTACATTTCATTTGAATAAAAGAAAGGGTGTCAAGATAACCCATAACCCAGTTAGATTTTATCCATTTCAATTACAAATAAATAAATATGTAGTTTCAGTTATTATATATATATATATATATATATATATATATAAATTTATTAATTAAAAAAAATAATATATTTATATTTATATAAAAATATTTCAATTACAAATAAATAAATAAATATGTAGTTTCAGTTATTTTATATATATATATATATATATATATAATTTACTAATTAAAAAAAATAATATATTTATATTTATATAAAAATAAGAAAGGGTCATTTGGTAACTATTATTTTCCAATTCATATAATTATATTAAAAAATAAATAAAAAATCATTTGACAGCTATTTATTTATTCTGAGGGTTAATCACTTTCGACTTATCTACCCATGTTTAATATTTATGTGATTCGATGTAACTGTTGTACTATATTGAGGTGGATCAATTTCCATTTCGATCTCATCACATTTTGTACGTTCCCGAGTGCATGAGACCTAACTTATCTTTGTTTCCATATGTTTCCTACTAGATTATAGTGTCCCATCAACCTTGTTGAGCCCACATACTCTAATTATGATAATGGAATTGTATGCATCTGTGGGGTTTGCCTTTAGCCTTTATACGGGTTCTTGATTTGCAAGTGCTTTTCTATTGTACATTGTACAAAAGTATATAGAGTTTATTAAATGATTTTTAGTATATCTAATATTTTTATTATTCAGTTTATTCTTTTGATTTATTAATTTATATTTCTAAAATTATTAATTTATATTTCTAAAATTATTAATTTATATTTCAAAAAAAATTAAAGTAACATGAAATGTATTTAAATTTAATTAAGTTTTTTTTTTAAATATAAATATTTTTATATGAAAATATATTAAAAAAACTTAAATTCTATGTTAAATAATATAATATCATATTATTAAAAGTTTTTGTATATTAATATTTACTTTTTATTAATTATATAATTATATTAAATGTTACACATATTTTAAATAGCATTAAAAAGTTAATAATTTGAATTCGTGTTATTCTTTATGTTTCAATATATAATTGTTACTCCTTATTATTATGTCTTTAGTATAACTTAACTTAATGTAATATAGTCATCAGAGATGCCTTCTTCATGGGGTTATATGTTTTTACATGTTCTTAATTTAGTATTATTTAAACTATTGGGGAGACATAATTGTTATTTTTTATTATTGTGTTTTTAGTATAACTAATGTAATACATGTGTTAAGTGTTTTTAATTTAACATCTATTTGGAAGACATGTGTTAAAGGTTTTTTTTTACTATGTTTGTTATGTATTGTTAATATAAATAGTAGATGTGTAATTTATTGTAAGTCATCAATTTATCATAAAGTTATATGTATTTCATCTAATCAATTTTTCAATTATATATTGAGATCTCTTGAGTTCTTAATCACTAAACTTAAGGTTTTAATAAGAATTTCTCACTCCCTACTACAATCTCAATCACTAAACTTAAGGTTCTGATAAGAATTTCTAGCTCCCTACAACCAATGTAGATTTATTTTAACATCGTGCATTTACAAGGATCAAATCCTCTGAGGTGCAAACATTTCCTCAATTTTTTTCAACTTAAAAAAGTTCCCCATGGGACTTGATTATGCATGATAGAGCCAATCAATCCAGTAATATGTTTGTAGCTATAAAGAAGGAAGAAAGTAAACTATTATATTTTCTTTTGGTGACCAATGTCCTATTTATCAAGCTCTAGAACCCATACTAAATATGGAAATTAAGAAATATGAAACAAGCAAATGCAATGGTTACATTGAAAACAAGAATGAGCAACTTCTCACAGTCCTTGAAATATATTTTTTGCTATTAATATTTTTTAAATTCCACATGTCAACTCCATGTACACATCTCCCTCATATTGGGCTATAGAAAGGGGAATTAAAACCACTTATCTAATGCATAAAGCACTAACTTATTTATTTCATCCAAAAGAGTTACCCCCAATCCAAGGTAAGAATGGAACACCCAAACCACCTTCTTCTCCTCCATAAAACCCCTCACCTTGGGCACATAATATGAGATATTGATCATGGAAGAATAGGGATGCAATGTAAAGAAGATAAATCAAATATGCATAATTTGAACAATTGAAAATAACACGCTTGAAAGTGAAATGTGCTTTCTAGAAAAATAGAATTAAAATGGCTTTAAAACAAAGTTAAAATAATCTACTAATGAATTGGCATAAAGAAACTAACCATACTTGAAATGACATGCTAGAAAACTAAATTGAAGTTGTTGCAAAACCAAGTTAAGATTATCTACTAATGGAATGACATAAAGCAACTTACCTTGCTTGAAATGACATGCTAGAAAACTACTTCAAGAAACTAAGAATACTTGTAGGAAATGGTACATAACAACAAATAGTGATGAAACTAACTAAATACAACTACAAGAATAAAATACAATAACAAACAAAGTTCCCTTGTACATCCTTGAGTGGGCTCTACTCAAGGCTGCTACACGGAACCTAGAGGAAACACTAAGAACAAGAAATCTAAAAACACATTTTTTGCATTAAGAGATAATAATTCATATTTTTTGCATTAAGAGATAATAATTCATAAAAGAAAATTGTACTTGAAAACTTCAAATAGTCCGACTCCAAATAGAGTTGACTTAATGATAAAAAAAACAAGACTAAATAAATTAATGGTAAAAAAAACTCATCTATCATTATCATAATCCTCCTCCATTATAGTTTGTTACTTGGCTTCTCTTTTATTGATTCTAAGGGGCCTCCTATCCTTCACTCCTGTCAACACCAACTCATGTTATTCTGGGAGTGTTGTTGTACCTTGGTTCTCATTTCCATCCTTAATGGTGAACCCCAAGCTAGACATAGAGAGTCATCATTTCTCTTTGCTTCAATCTGTTGATATTATGGTAGCTGCGGGAGGTATTTACCTCCATGTGTAAACCTGACGAGAATAGAAGACTCCGGGAAGCAAGAGAAACCCTAATGAGTTGACTAATAACCCTAGAAGACTTGTCATCTCAAGAAGATAATTTATATTAGGTTATTAGCCTCCAAGAGAAGAAGTCGGCCAGAAGAATTAATATATACTGAACAGACAGGTACCCAGAAGGAGAAGTCAGCCCCAGTAAGTCTACCAGAACCACTATAAATACATGGTGCCAGTCTCTCATTTGACACATCTCAGCAGTTGCAGAGAGCCAGTTCTACGCAGTGCAGTTGCAGTCTTGTGCGCAGGTTTGGAGGAGAGCTATTGGTGCAGCTGCTGCAGCTAGCAGTTACGTTTTGGCTTGGACAATCTCTTGGCTAGGGTTTGGACTATCTGATCAACTCTTGTTGATGTGCTATCCTTGGGGAAAGGTGTGCTACCCTTTGTCTGGCTATCTAGCCTAGGGATTTCTTTCAGAATGATTCTCTGTCAAGGTTAAGGTGCTCGAAGGGTGGCTTTAGCCTATGGTTGGGTGACAAGGGTATTGTCAATGGTAAAACGAACACACAATCTTTCATATTCTAACAGGTTATGGGCCCACACCTCCTTCATTCAGTATAAACACTGGAAGGAAACATAGCCACTAGGATATTGAGCTTGCTGAGGAACTGCCGCTAGGGTTACTAGCAGAAGTAACTTCCAAGACATTGTCGCTAGGGTTACTAGCAGGAGCAGTTGCAGAAACCCTAATCCTCTTGTTGAGGCACCTTAAGTGAATGGATTGACCTAATCTTTGGATAGATCAATGTGCTCTAGCCTAGCGCATCTCCTGATACTCTCAACAAGCCAAGACGTGAAATTTGAGTTTATGGTCAAATCTAGAGTTTGACCAAGTCAAAAGAAGCCATGACTTATTCTATGAAGTCAAAGAACAAGTTAGATGGAGCCTCTAAATTCAGAGCATGGAAGACAAGGATTGACCTCATCCTTTCCAAGAATAAAGTGTTGGATATCGTGAAAGGAAAGATCATGAAGCCAGAGTTTGAAGAAGGAAAAGAGAAGGAACCGCAGAACGTTGCAGCTATGGAGAAGTTCAAAGACAATGATATCAATGCTATGAGTATCATAGTGGAATCTATAAAATACCACTTGATACCCTACATCTCCCATCTTGACTCATCGAAGAAGATGTACGATGCCCTAACAAATATCTTCTAGGTCAGAAACATTGGACAAGTTATGAGTTTGAAGAATGAGCTCTGTGACATGGAAAATGAATGATGAGGATAGCATAACATCATATTTTGTGAGAATATCTCAGTGAAGAGATCAACTACAAGCTATTGACGAGATCATCTCAGAAAAGGAGTTGGTAAACATAGTACTCAATGGTCTTCCCAAGACGTGGGATGCATTTGTCGCAAGCATGAACACAAGAAAGGAGTATCCGACATTTGAAGAACTTTGGACTTGTTGTGCTCAAGAAAAATCAAGGATCAGTGCAAAAGAGAAACTCCAAAAGAAGTACAATGATCAAGCCTTCACAACAATATTCAAGAACTTCAGGAACAAAAGGAAGTTTGGTTCAAGGAGGAAGCCAAATCAAGAGAAAGACACTTCAAAAGTACAATGCTTCAACTGTCAGAAGTATGGTCACTACAAGAATCATTGTCCCAAGCTAAAGAAAAGGAAGGAGAAACACGAAGCATCAATTGCCAAAGAAAAGGAACCTACAAAGAATACCAAGTAGGATGGAAGAGACTTCTTCTTCTAAAGGTAACACAACTCTTCTTATTTCTTGTACATATCTTGTTTGCATTGTCTTGGTACATATCTTGTATATCTATCTCTTGGAAGATAATGCGTTCCAAGAAGAACTATACCTATGGAAGAACAACAAGATAAGAATGGATATCATTAGATAATACACATGAAAGGATGAAATACAAATCATGTGGAAGCTATTGCAAGATA
>ML778188.1:2271674-2305884 GCA_009831015.1 Picea engelmannii
ATGGAATTAAATAAATTGGTTTAATTTCTTAGATGTTCTCACTTAATATAACATCTCACAACATCTTCCCCATAGTGGTAAACAAATTAATACATGACATGGAATTAAATAAATTGGTTTAATTTCTTAGATGTTGTCACTTAATATAATATCTCACAACATCTTCCCCGTAGTGGTAAACACATTAATACATGACATGGAATTAAATAAATTGGTTTAATTTCTTAGATGTTGTCACTTAACATAATATCTCACAACATCTTCCCCATAGTGGTAAATAAATTAATACATGATATGGAACTAAATAAATTGGTTTAATTTCTTAGATGTTCTCACTTAATATAACATCTCACAACATCTTCCCCATATTGGTAAACAATTTATTAATTTGCAATTTCCACATGATCTTATTCTATTGTCTAAAAGTATATAAATTCTATTAAATGATTGTTGATTATGTCTAATATATTTATTATTCATTTTACCATTTTAATTCATTAATTTACATTTCCAAAAATATTTATATTATTCATTTTACCATTTTAATTCATTAATTTAAGTTTCCAAAAAATTTAAAATAATATGATATGTATCTAATTGGATTTTTTTCTTTAAAAAATAGATCCACATTTTTATATTTAAATATTGTAATAAAGATTAAATTCTAATTTAATTAAATATAGTAATAAAGATTAAATTTTAAATTAAATAATATCAATATTATATTAATTATAATTTTATCTATATTAATAATTAACCCTTAATTATATATTGAAAATTCCACATGTTTTAAAGAAAATTCAATTATACACACTATTTTTTGTTATCTTTTATTATATATAATCTTTTTATGTAATATATTATTGTCACTCTTTATTTTACCTATAGTACAACTTAATGCAATCCATGTATAAAAGATGCTCTCTCCAATGGGTTCATAGGAGTGAGTTGGAGTATATAAGTTAATGTAAAGGTTTTTAATGTAAATTTATGTGATTGAGCATGTTGTTAGATGTTTTTAATTTATTAATTTATGTTTTATGTAATATATTATTGTTATTCTTTATTTTACTTTTAGTACAATTTAATGCAATTCATGTATAAAACAAGTTTTCTTTAATGAGTTTATAGGAATGGGTTGGAGTATATAAATTAATGTAAAGGTTTTTAATATAAATTTGTGTGATTAACCATGTTGTTAGATGTTGTTAATTTATTAAAAATATCATAATAATATCCACTTAAACCAATTTAATTTGTAAAATATTTGTCAAAAAAATTTGAGTGCCTAATTCATTATCCATAAATTTAAAACTATTGTTTAATATAAATAAAAGATGCGTAATTCATTGTAAGTCATCAATTCATCATCATAAAACAATATGTACTTAATCCAATGAATTCTCAATCACTAAAACTAAAACAATTTCTTACTCCCTAATCACTAATCATAAAACAATTAAAACAATATCTTACTCCCTAATCACTAATCATAAAACAATTTCTTACTCCCTATCATAAAACTAGCAATGCAACCCCATCTTTCAAAACCACTTATTTAATGCATAAACCTTTAAATTATTTATTTGAACTCTAAGAGTCCCCTCAAATCCAAGGCAAGAATGAAACACCCAAACTACCTTCTAATCCTCCATAAAACCCGACACCTTAGGCACATCGTTCAAGAAGGATGATATTATTTTATTAAGCATGTGATCTTTCAACGTGTAGAGATTCCCATGCACATGCAACTAATCCATTTTTATTTATTTAATTAATATTTGCACTTTTTATTATCATTTTTCATTTATTAATAATTATTTTCACTTTACCCTTTAGTAAATTTATAAATTTAGTTGATACTCCAACTTTAACCCCTACTTGATAGGTTAAATTATGTATATTGAATTATGTAACAGAATCCATATATGTGGGTTGAGTTTGTAAATAATGTAAATATGAAATGCATTATACTTATTCATATTGCGGAGCTCAACGTCAAGGCCTCATTTGTGAATGTATATGAGTTCTAGCTATGGGTTTGGGTTAGGATTATGAGTGGTTGTTATGTTTTTCGTGGTGTGTACATATATGTAAAATATGAATAAAAGGAAATATATAATGATGAAAAATCTATTAAAAAGGTTTTTTTGAGAAGTAATAAGGGGAGTGTGACACCATGATCCGGATTATTTTCGGCATAAAATGAGAGCAGAGATATAATAAATAAATGCACAGAGATATCGCAGATATCCAATAATATAACATAAATGTATCAGAGATAATATAACATAAATGTATCAGAGATGCAACCATAAACACAGATATACAATAATACGTGATTTCTATTAATGAAAGAAATGTACAGAGACTATAAAAATACAGAGTGAAAGACAAAATGGAATGGCGGCAGCTTATCTCTGAGAAGAGATGTGACGGCTACTTGCATTCGCAAGAGATTACAATGAGGTTTTGAAGGTCTTTTTACAATAAACAATAATGCCAAAAACCCTAGACATCCAAAAACCTAACCCTAAGAGATGAAGCGCCAAAAGTCATGTGGGCCCCGTTTGGGTAAGTTAGTACATCAACTTCCTGGGGTTGTAACTTTTGCATACGATCTCTGTTTTAGGCGCATGATAGCCCGTTGGAAAGGTATCGTCGAAGAGATTCATTTTGGGGGCTCAATAATGCCTTTGAATATCATTGAGAAGCTCGATCCCAAAAAACCTTCATTTAGGCCCTCAAAATGGCCTTGGAAGTTTAAAACTACTAAAAATTGTAAATTGCCAAAATTGCCAGAAAACTGTTTTGAGCCAGTTTGAAAAGGTGGGTGGCCACCGATATCCACCTTGATCACACCAAGAGGGGAAGAGGAAACATGGTGCATGGATGATTGACTTTACAATTGTATCTTGAGGTACAACTTTCCTTTCCCATTCCCCTTAAAAATATTTCCCATCAATATTTGACTCGAATTGTCCTTTTTGACATGTTCCCTGTGATTTTTGAGAGGAGGAGTGTATTCTCTATGAAAGGAATTTATGTCTTGTGGGGGGAAGTGAGTTTTTCACCATTATTCGTGGATAACTTCTCTATTCTCCATTGAGATTGTTTCCCATTCTTGTTCATGGAGGAACTTGTGCAAATTTTATGGATATTACAAGTGTTATGCTTGTAATGGTGAGAGAACCATGTGGAATTATGGTTGGTAAGAGACTATGGAGGTTGGAGACTTTCTACTGAGAATATGAGAGAAAATGGGATGGTTTAATTGAGGGTAGAACCATGGTTTGAATTTCCACAATAAATGAAGTAAACACCATAGACATGTAACCTTTTTATTGTTGCATGCTGATGTTTTTAGCCAAGTGTTTCTCCTTAATGTCATTCAAAGTAGGTAACCAACTATTTGGCCTTTGCCTACATTGGAAGGGAAGAATATACCTCAGGGACTTTTGAGTAAATAAATGGAAGATCTTACTTATGCTATGTAGCGTAGTTGAAGAGAGTGGAATGGTTAATTGATGTCCTAGAGTGATCAACAATGAACAAGATTTGTGAGGAGAGAAATGGGTTGGGTTGAGTGAGAATAGAGCCTTGTAAGAGCTTTGGGATTCACCTTGGTGGTATCATGGTCTCATTTGGGGGTGGAATCCTTCGTTGATTCCTGAGGTTGGGTAGTGAATCTCTCCTCTACAATGGGTTTTATGGACCTTCCTTCGTTTACATATAAGTGTTTATGTTTATCTAACTATGGAATTGTTTGTGTTTGTAATATGATGTTTGATTCAATTAATTCAAAAAATGCAATTATCATTACCCTATTATTGTAATTGCATATGAATTATATTTTATATTGTTGTTAGAGTTTTAGTTAATAGAATCTCTTGAATGGCCAAGGGAGGCATCCAGTTACATTGCAAGTCACTTCAAATGGATTAAAATTTAATCAAATGCACATATTATTGCACTTAGTACTATTTTGTAGATGAGGGATTTATTTGTATACCTATCATGAGTAAATCTCACACTTTCACTAATATGAAAATAACTACATGCGCTTGAGTTAAGATTCACTTCTAGTTATGCAAGACACATAGCCTATTATGAAACACACATAGCCATGCAACACACATACCGATGCATATGATAATGCCACTTCTAGTTGCAAATTATTCTCATATGGTTTTATTCAACTTCAAGTTATTTTACCTCCAAGAGGATTACATGCATTATTCACTTCAAGTTTATCATATTACCAATTTTACTCCCTCTTGGTTTATTAGTATATGTATGGGTGTCCACAAGAAGTTAATGGGAAAAAAAGTGGCAATGGGGTGTGAAGGAATGCATGCATGTAGGAACGTGCATGCATTATTAGAAACGTGCACACAATCCTAATCCTATAGCCTTAGTGATCACCGAAATTCCACACACACTTGCCAACTAGGGCCTTTTAGGAATGCACATGCATTCCTATGATGAGCATACATGTGCTCAAGAATTCACATGTGTTCCTTAGTAGAAGCGTGGACACACTTTACAAGTTATGTGTGCTCCTAAGAAGGAGTGTGTGCACATTCATGTTCCTACATACATACAAGCTAATTCATACATTGTTCTACTTAGAATAAATAATCCCCTATGAACCCCCCCAAAAAATTGTGGGCTCTTCTACCCATGAACCCTAGATAGGGAGGCCTAACCACCACTCTCCCTTGACACACTCAACCCAATGAACAATATGTGTGTATCATTTCCAATACCCTAGGACACATGCCAATAGTTAAAAACCACCTAGTGGCATGATCCAGGTGGATATCGGTGGCCACCCACCTCTTCCAACTGGCTTAAAACAATTTTCTAACAATTTTGGCAATTTACTATTTTTAGCAGTTTTAACTTCCGGGGCCATTTTAAGGGCCCAAATGAAGGTTTTTCGAGATCAAGATTCTCAATGATATTCAAAGGAATAATTGATCCCCCAAAATGAATCTCCTCGATGATACCTTTCCAACGGGCTATCATACTCCTAAAACGAAGATCGTATGCAAACGTTACGACCCCAAGAAGTTGATGTACTAACTTACCCAAACGGGGCCCACATAACTTTTGGTGCTTCATCTCCTAGGGTTAGGTTTTGGGATGTATAGGGTTTTTAGAATTCCTGTTTATTGTAAAAAGGCCTTCATAGCCGCATTGTAATCATCTTCCTGCAAATGAGCCCAATCGTCACATCTCTTCTCAGAGATAAGCCACCACCATTCCAACAAGCTTGTTTCCGCTACATTTTACAGTTTCAGCTTATTTCCTTATTGAATAGAAAATCAGTTTTACTGTATCTCTGTTATTTTTTGTTAAGAACCTGTTAATAATCTGTAGTCATTTCGTTCTTCTCATAAAATCCGAATCAATGGTATCACGGCGGTTTGCTCCTTATCATCTTAATGCATGTCCCCAATGAGGTCAGAGTACAAAGAGTTGGCTCTCGAGCTTGTTTCTCTTGAGGAAATAATCTCTCGCACACCCAAGCGACCTCTCATGACAGGAGAAAAGAAAGATGACGGTACAAGAGATCCTTTCAAACTGTTGATTGAGGAATCTCTCACCTAACAAAGGAATGAGATGATGGATAGTTTCATGCAAATCCTTCGATGACTCCCAATAGGCGACGCATCTTCTTCGAGCAAAGGCGCCACCCCCTTCAAGGTACAAATAAACTTTGATATTCCTATATTTGAAGGTCAGATAGACATAGATGTTGTAGACAAGTGGTTGAATCTACGAGAAGGGTATTTTTATGTCCATAACTTTTCGAATAGAGAAAATATTACTTTTGCGCTCCTCAAAGCCATTCCCCATGTCAAATATTGGTGGGAACCTTCTGTGAGAAAAAAGAAACAGAGGAACCCTCATTATTTATAGTCATGGCCATATTTATAGTCATGGTAGTATGGTAGTTAGGAACAACAAAAGCCAGGAAAGGGTGGCCCCAACCCATAGAAAAAAGGACAGAGAAAATATGGACAGTATCAAGACAACCAGTCCAAGCTGCAAGCAAAGAAGGACATCAAAAAGACAAAGAAAGATACCAGGAAGTGGTGCGACTTCCATAAGAGCCCTTAGCATAACACTGTTGACTACCACTCAAAGAAGTCACTGGTGGCCGAAGTGAAAGCCTCTGACTCAGATGCGGGTTTAGACTCTGAGCCAAACTAGAAAAGGGAAGACAGATCATTGACGCGGAACCCAGTGCCACCATTGCTACCACCAAGCTCTAGCTTAGTGAACCAGATGAGACAGAAGAAGGAGAATGCCTCTTCCATTCACAGATGTGAGTAAAAGGCACCCCGCTGCACTTCATCGTGGATAGAGGTAGCCAGAAGAACCTCATCTTAGCATAGGTCTTCAAGTGGCTGGCCATGCCGAAAATACCGCACCCACGACCCTACACCATTAGATGGCTCCACCAAGGAAGTGATCTCTGTGTCAGCCAATAGTGTCGGCTGTCATATGACATCAAGCCCTTCAAAGATGAGGTATTGTGTGATGTTGCTCCTCTCGAAGTTTTTGATGTTCTTTTGGGCCAACCTTATTTATGGAAACGCCATGTTGTATATGAGTCTAGGCCTCGTAGTGTTATTATTACTTTGAATAGGAAATTGTATAGGATACCCAAGGCAGTCCTACCTAGTGCTATTTCCTTGATCTCTGCTAAGCAATGAAGGAAGGTCATCTCTCAAATGGGGAA
Organism: Picea engelmannii; assembly: GCA_009831015.1. Taxonomy (NCBI): domain Eukaryota; kingdom Viridiplantae; phylum Streptophyta; class Pinopsida; order Pinales; family Pinaceae; genus Picea; species Picea engelmannii. Next base: position 2,278,429 of record ML778188.1, read on the forward strand.
GTTTGTCTTCTTTGTGATTCTCTCTCAGAATAAGAGAAATATCACAGCCACATCCAGGGTCTCTGCAGCCGACCTCTCCACACAATAGAAGCAAGTAGATAAGGTCATGGAAGAATACTCAGATATCTTCTCCTCACCTATCGGGGTACCTCTGCACTACCAGGTCAAACACCCCATCGATCTGACCTTGGATGCATCACTACCCAATGGGCCAGTCTATCACTACTCTCTATTAGAGAATGAGGAGATCAAGCAACATATCCAAGAACTACTCCACAAGGGGCACATCTATCCTAGCTCATCACCTTGCGGGAGCCTAATCATGCTGGTACAAAAGAAAGATGGAACCTGGAAACTATGCATTGATTACCAGGCTCTGAATAAAATCACAGTTATAAATCGGTACCCGATTCCACGAATCGACAACCTCCTTGATCAACTCACGGGGGCCAAATACTTCAGTAAGATTGATCTAAAGTTTGGCTACCACTAGGTCTCGATAAAACATATAGATGTATGGAAAACTGCCTTCAAGTCAAAAGAAGGCCTTTTTGAATGGTTCGTCATGCCCTTTGGTTTGACAAATGCTCCAACCACTTTCATGAGGATGATGGACGATATCCTATGACCATTCACCAATACTTTTGTAGTGGTGTATATAGATGACATTCTCATTTACAACAAGACTTGGGTTGAACACTTGCAGCATATTCAGCAGGTTCTACACACTTGGAAGCCAACATAGAAGCACATAAGGAAGAACAAGAAATGAGAGAAAAGATATTGACATATCATCTTAAGGAAAGAACTAACAATCTAAACTAGCTTGATGGAGAGTTTGTTCAAGAAGAGAAAGGACTTGAAGAAGAAATAATCGCATTAAAAACTCATCTTGAAGAAGCAAAAAGAACAGAAGAAGTCATGGAGTCTTAGATAATGAAGAAAGAAGAAGAGGTTGAGAAGCTTGAAGAAGAAGTTGTCACATTGAGAAGTAAAATAGTCAAGCTCAACAAGAATGTTGAAGAGATAGAAACATCCACATCATTTATAGAGAATGAAGAGAAGCACTCTAAGTTGCTAGAAAATAAGAGTGAAGAAAATAGAAAGAGTTATTCAGAAGTACTCAAAGGAAAGAATCATGATCAACCAGAATCTAAGAAAAATATTGAAGATACATCTTCAAGAAGACCATCCATGTTCAAGCCACAAATAAACTTCAATCATGATCATGATCAGTCAAGGTAGAAATTCAGAAGGACTACACCAAAAAGAATATCATTCACTCCTAGGTATGCAAATTTCTTTTATGGTCATTGTTTTTATTGTACTAATTTTGGACATAAGGTTGCATATTGTAGGGATTATAAAATAAATGTTCAAGCAATAAATGCCTATGTGGTCCCATGTAACATTGAATGTTACAACTGTCATAACTATGGACACATAAGTAGTGATTGTAGAAGCATGATCGAGACTTCCATTAAAGAGAACAATTATATCAGATGTAAGAAAGTATGGATAAGAAAACACAAAGAACAGGTGAAGAAATAACAGGTCCCATAGATTGCAAGATTGGAAATAAAACGAGATGAAGAAAATTCTACAGCAAAAAAGAAAGATGCCAGATACAAAAAGGTTTGGAAAAAAACTGAAAGAAAAGAAGGACATGTAAATAAGGAATAGATTCAAGAGATTGTAATTTCAGGCATTGTAGTGAAAGATGAATCCATGGACAAAAAGAAATAAGTCAGAGCTCAAAGATATGATGAATCTACCAATGAAGATTATGATGAATACACATCAGAGAAGTAACTGTTATGAGCCATCCGTCTTAGATACTCCTAGGTAACATGAATATTAGATTGGGGGAGTCTATGCAATATGTGTGATAGACCAAAGAACAATCCTTCGAGTAGCTTGCAGATTTTGAATAGACATATCTAGAGCAGTCAATTAACATAAGTACAGTCAATTGTAGTAGTGAATACTTCATGATAGTACAATGATAAATGGGTCAACATTATGGACAGTTGTGCAGTAGAGTCTTGGACAGTATAGACATAGATGGATTCATAAGAACACTTAGCAGGTTTGAAAAAATATATGATAGTGGACGAGAGCATGGATTCATAGGTTGGTTCAGAGATTGGTTTAGAGACAAAGGAACATTATCATAATAGATGATAATTACACAAGAAATGGCTCGAACAATTCTAATGGATTCAAAATTGACAGATATTTTTTGGATACATGTAGTGCATACAACATGTCACATTCAAAATAGAGTAATGCTCAGAAACAACAATGACAAAACTCCCTACAAGTTATGGAAAGGAAGACCAACAAATGTGAAGCACTTGAGAGTATTTGGAAGCAAATGATACATCAAAAGAGAAGATGGTAGAATGGGAAAGTTTGACTCTCGTTTGGACAAAGGAGTACTTGTTGTTTAATCAAGTACAAGGAAAGAATACAAGTGTTACAATCTGAGGTTGAGCAAAGTTGTGGAAAACATCAATGTAACAATTGATGAAACAGGTGGATGAGAATTAAAGGAAGAAGAAAATGAATCAATGGAACAACTTTACGAAGAAGAAGCAGAAGATAAAGAAGAAGTAGAATGGGAAGATGAAGAGGATAAGACAGAAGTAGAAGAGAAAGTTCATAAAGTGTTCACCATAACAAATGCACCTAAGACTCTTATCTACGATTGAACCAAACAATTTTGAAGAGGCCAACAAGGATGAATTCTGGAATCAGACCATGGCTAAAGAATTGGATCAAATAAAGAAGAATGACACTTGGGAATTGGTTCCAAGACCAAAGAATAAGAATGTGATTAGTGCAAAGCAGGTTTTCAGATATAAATTGAATGAACATGGACAGGTTACAAGGAACAAATCTAAATTGGTATGTAAAGGATACACACAGGTTGAAGGAATCAAATTTGAAGAGATATTTTCCCCAGTTGCCAGAATGGAAGAAATCTGATTTCTCTTAGCTTATGCATGCTCCAAGAATATTAAAGTGTATAAGATGGACATGAAAAATAATCTTTTATGAATGAGGAACTTGAAGAAGAAGTCTACATTGAATAAATAGAAGGATTTCAATTGTCAGAGAACACAGATTACTTGTGTAAATTGAAGAAGGCCTTGTATGGTCTAAAACATGCTCCTAGAGCATGGTAATCTAGACTGGATAAATATCTACATCAGGCAAGTTTCAGAAAAGGAAGTGCAGACAACAACCTCTACATCAAGAATGAATTTGAAATGTCATTACTTGGAGAACTATCCTTCTTTCTGGGTCTTCAAATACATCAAAAAAACCAAGGAATTTTTATTTCTCAAACTAAGTATATCATAGAAATGTTAAAGAGGTTCGGAATGGAAGATTGCAAACCAGTTACCACTCCTATGCAAACTAGTTGCAAGTTGAGCAAAGATGATGATTCAAAGTCTATATACCAGAAGAAATATAGGTCAATGATTGTTAGCCTACTATATGTGACAACATCCAAACCAGATGTAATGTAGGAAGTTGGACAAGTGGCATGATTTCAAGCAGTACCAAAGGAATCACATGTCTTAGAAGTGAAGAGGATTTTCATATATCTCAGAGGACAAAAGTGTTTGGATTATGGTATCCAAAATTAATGATTTATCACTTATTTCCTACATAGATGCAGATTGGGCAGGTTGCATTGATGACCAACGAAGCACTAGTGGAGCAATGTTCTACTTGGGTGAGTATTGAGTATCTTGGATAAGCAATAAACAATCATCAATATCTTTATCTACAAACGAGGCAGAGTATATTACAACAATGAGATGTTGTACATAGGTCCTATGGATGAAACAAACTCTAATATTTATACAGGTTGAGTATGATGAGCCCATTCCAATCTATTTTGATAATACAAGCACCATCAGTATCTCAAAGAAACTAGTGATGCACTCCAAGACAAAGCACATTCCAATCAAGTATCAATTTCTACGGGAATAGGTTACATAGAATAACATCAAAGTTGAATATGTGGGCACAAAAGAACAAGCGACAGACATCTTTACAAAACCGCTTCCAAGGGAAGCCTGTGAGTATCTTCGCCAGAGACTCAGAGTAATTTCTACTAAAAAATGAATGCTTTTTAATGCTTATCTTATATGTCTTATATTTACACAAAGAAGCACCATAAAGAGGACAGTTCAGGTTGGGAGATCAATTTCAGGAAGAGTTCAGTCAGTGATCTGGATTATGTTTGGAACAAAATGAAAGTAGATATATTACAATGAAACACTCATGAAAATTTCCAGAAACAAATAAATACAACAATACTTGATTACTATTAATGAAATAATTGTAAAGATACTGTAAAAATACAGAGTGAAAAACTCACTAGAATGGTGGCACCTTTTTCTCTGAGAAGAGATGTGATGGCTACGCTCGTTCGCAAGAAGATGATTACAATGAAGCTCTAAAGGCCTTTTTATGTTAAACAACAATTCCAAAAACCTAGACATCCAAAAACCTAACCCTAGGAGATGAAACGCCAAAAGTTATGTGGGACCCGTTTGAGTAAGTTAGTACATTAACTTCCTCGGGTCGTAACCTTTGCATACGATCTCCGTTTTAGGCACTGTTGGACAACTGAGAGGGAGGGTGAATCAGTTGTTACCGTTCTTAAAAAATTATTCTTATTTTAAACTCTTTATAGAGCACTCAATGACAATCACAATAATGAAGGGAGGTAAGAAATAGAACATTCAACATCAATCACACACATGAAATATACAGAGATAGATATTTCCTGAGGAAACCCATAAAGGCTAAAAACCTCTTCTTCTTGATATGATAAGTATTCTTTATTTTTTGTACATTATCATTCTTATGAGCACCAACTCATTGTGAGGCTACCACCTCTGTTTTTCAAGATGCAACTTGCTGAGAGAACCAACTCTCTAGTTTCTCTAGAACCACTAGAAGGAAGTACCAACTCCCTAAGTGTTCCAGCACCAACTTCTAGTCACACAGGCACCGACATGTATAACAGAGAACAATAGTTCTCCCTTGCACCACCCTGGCACCCTGGTTTTTCTGGCTGCAACTAGATGGAAGCTACAACTCCCTATGTTCAAGTACCCACTTGAAATTCTGAGGACACAAATCCTCCCTAACACCTCCCAACCACCTTGAAATATAAATATTTTTCTTTCTTAAATTTATCACAGTGATACAACATTTATCTATGGATTACCAGTCTCATCATTGTTCTGCTACATTGCTCTGCTCTACCTGCATTAGTGTCTCTGTTCTCGCATCTTCTTGAGATTTCTGATCTTCTTCTCTGTCTCTACATGCGCACCTCAAATTTCTCTTCTTCTCTCAGATATGCATCTCTATTCTATGTCTTTATTCTACGCTTTATGCTCTGTGTATTATTTCCATTCTATGCACTATGCCTCTTCTGTGTGTTTCATTTCCTGCACACAACATGCTTATGCTCGCATGAATCACTCTCAATAGTAGCCCCCATCTCTTCTATGTTCTGCATTTTTATACTTTTTGTGCACCTTCTGCATAGCCTCATGCGCAATGCCTCTGCATCCTCTTTACAACGTCACTATTCTGCCCTACAGGTTGTTCACTGCAGCTCTTCCTCACTACTCCATAGCTCGATAGCAGAATCACTTCACCTCTCTGTTCTACATGCATTTTTCACATCCAGTCATCTCCTGATCATCATGGAAACTCTTCATCTTCTTTGGTGGTTAGCTCCATGCGTTCATCATCACAAGGCGTTATGATGAGATTCCTTATCTTCTTTGGAAATTACAGTCTTCGACGCATTTCCATTTGTCAATTGTCTCTATCATCAATCTTCATACTACTGGAAGTTACCTCGAGACTCTTCAACTCCTCTAGTGATCACCCTGAAGCCTCTTCAAATTCTCTAGCAGAAACAATCAGTGGTTTCTGACAATTCCTGAAAGAACCTCCTCATGCTCATGCTCTTGGCACCTTTTCCCTTTCTAAGAAAAACTACACAGTGGGCACTATCTTTTCTGGCTAAGCCCCTTTCTTTCACATGACCACCGAAGGTGACCATATGCCTATCCAACGGTCGTTTCACAATTTTGCGTTTCGGTTGTTCGACTGCAAGTCACCTCAATTTTCCCAACTCGCGAAACTCTGAGGTGGAGCCTAGAAACACTAGCTCCTTCCCTTCTGTTCTGCTGATGTGACCATTGGCTGTGACCACAACCCTATTCTAAAAGGCATTTAATGATTTCATGTTTCGAATGATCAGCTGCGAGTCACCTCCATTTTCTCGACTCTCGATCTGTGAAGTGGAGCTTAGCAACAAGATATATCCTCTCTTAACTTTCGTCGATGTGACCTTGGCTATGACCATGGGCCAAGAATTCCAGCAGTTCATGTTTCAAGTGCTTCGTGTTTCACGAGCTTGTGAACTTTGTCGTGCCTGATCAACGGCCCATGACATTCCTCAATCGATAGTTGTGATCAAATCGTGACCTCGCGTGTTGGGTGTTTGAACATGAGCCAAACTTGTTGTTGCTAATTGGATATCTTCCAGAATGGAAGATCTACTGACACCTATCCTCCTTAATCTACGATCAGGATCTCCTCCGCGAGTCTGGCCTTTGGTACTTTCAATTCTCAAACTCGCATTTTCTCCCAGAGCATTTCATCCAGAGTCCATGATCCAATGACACATGTCCCTTTTGGATTGATAGTCACAATCCCTTTAGGTATTCGAGGTTCGACAATCTCAACTCTCAACTTTTTTCCATCCTTCCTTTGCTTTCTCTCGAAGTTGACAATCCACTGACGCGTGTCCTCTTTAATGCAATGGCTATCCTCCACTCTAGGACTTCGGCCTTAGGGACTTCAAGACTTAGTGCATCTGTTGGTGGTAAAAATCCTGAATAAAAACCCACGGAGTGACGTAACTCTTGCGTCACTCAATGACATGTCACGAGCCGAGAAACTGCCATGTGTCACTCAGATTTGTGATTTCCACGTACCTAAAATGCTTAATCAAATTGACACTTTTCATTGTCTGATTGCACCACATGTCCTTGCTGAATTGGTCTACCACGGGTCCTTGCTGACATAGATCTCCCTGATCTAATGGTCATTGTCTTATCTCCAGTTCCGACAGCTGACAAAACTTCTCATTCTGGGGATTTCAATTCTCAAACATTCATGAATGTAACCTCCTCACATCTCTATATCTGGAGTGAATGTTGTCCATTCGATTAGGATGTTGGATCGAAGGCTCAATATTTATGTGATGCAACTTTGCTAGCTTATCCTTTACTTCCACTCGAAATTGATCTGACGACTGATGTTTAATCCGACTCTCCGGATGTCGGGGATTTCAAATCTCAAACTAAGAAACTTTCGAAGTGGTTTTCTCCAGAGTTGTAGATCGTGTGCCACCTGTCAGTCTTGATGATGGACATTCCCTTCTTACTTTGGGACTTTGGGACTTTGAAAGGTCTTCTCTCCTACACTCATCAAAGTCTTAACATTCGTGCATTTATCTCTTGATCCAACGGTTGCTGGTCCTTCGCGCTCTGATTGACAGTTGAGGTCTAATATCCTCCTCTGTGCATTCCTCATGTCTGGACTCTGATCCTCCTGATCTTACACTTCCTCTCAACCTGGAAGAATGTCTAAGTGTCAAACGCCTTGAACTTTGATTCTTTTTCAAGTCTTGATGACTTGGACCTCATCTCCTGAGCTTACGCTATTCCTGTTTTTCCATCTATGCACACTCTGATCTTTCCATCAATGATAAGAACACTCGGCCTGCAAACATGCCAACAATCTCCCCCTTTGGAATTGATGGCAACCCTGAATGTCTGCACTGTCCTACTTATATATTCAACTATAGCATCCAGACCACTCCTTTTCTCCCCCTTTGACATCAATGTCAAAGAAAACATGCTCCCCCTGAGCTGTTGCAGTACTTTTAGGAGATATCATAGCTTCAACCAACACAAACTCCCCTTGACAAGATGGACTCTCTTATTTGAGTCCTACAGAGTATTTGTATCTATACCAGAGCCTTCTCTTTATTATTCTTGGACCTGTTCATCTTCAGCTTCAACTGTGTCCTCTTTATCAGACTCAATATTGCTCACCTCTCTCACTGAGACTCCTTCATCAACCTTTTCTTGTCATAACTGAATGACTCCCCCTGTCACTCTTCTCTCTCTGCTTCTAACTGCTCTCTCCCTTTGGTAAGAGATTAGCTCTTTCTTACAAGGTCTTTCCTCTTGATATCTCCATAGGATGTCATGTACATCAAAATGTTGATGTTGCGAATGTCGTTGTCATACTGGAACACTGCACAATTGTAGCTCATATTAAACAATCATTGGATCTTCCCGTTGATTCTCATTTATCTCTATTAATGCAATTTCATTTTTCTTCCATGATTCCTACAATTTAAGGCTTTTATGACCATATCCAAACACAAGGAAAAACCGCTACAAACACTCTCATACCTTCTTTCCCTTTTTACAAATGAAGGACCTATGTTAGACTTCTTAGGAGTACTGATTTCTTCCTTGTTTTATCCAAGAATGGATTTTTCATTTGGTGATCTCTGTCTATCCAATATCTCATCCAAGATCATGGAGTTGTTCAAGAATTTAATTTGGGTGTTTGACTTCTCAACCTTCTTTCTAAGATTCACAACTTTTGCTTCCAGCTTATGACATGATTCTTCTTCTACTCCTTCCATGGGATAAATGTTAACCGAACATTCTTTTATTGTATCTAAATCTTCTTCTTTACTTGAAGGAGAGAATTCAATATCAACATCATTATCTGTCCTTATGCCTTTAGCCACCACTTGTCCCAAGTTTACATTTTTCACCTTACAATCTCTGGACGTCAACACCTCTTCACAGCCTCTGTCACACATTTGAATTGTACTGAAAAAATTATGTTTCATACCATCTACAAGAAGAAAATCCTGAGAATTTCATTTTCCATTACTCAAACTCACCATCCATTTACCTTTTATTTTACTTGGTTCATCATTTTCTGATCCAAATTATTTTCGGCACGAAATGAGAGTGAAGATATAATAAAGAAATGCACAGAGATATCACATATATTCAATAATATAACATAAATATATCATATATGCAACCATAAACACAGATATACAATAATACATGATTTCTATTAATCAAATAAATGTACAGAGACTGTAAAAATACAGAGTGAAAGACTCTCTAGAATGGTGGCACCTTATCTCTTAGAAGAGATGTGACAGCTACTTGCATTCGCAAGAAGATGATTAAAATGAGGCTTTGAAGGCCTTTTTACAATAAAAAGGAATGAAAAAATCCATAGATATAAAAAAACCTAACCCTAGGAGATGAAGCGCCAAAAGTCAAGTGGGCCCCGTTTGGGTAAGTTAGTACATCAACTTCCCGGGGTTGTAACTTTTGCATACGATCTCTATTTTAGGCGTATGATAGCCCGTTGGAAAGGTATCATCGAGGAGATTAATTTTGGGGGCTCAATCATTCCTTCGGATATAATTAAGAATCTATATCCTGAAATACCTTCATTTAGGCCCTTAAAATGGCCCTGGAAGTTAAAGATTGCTAAAAATAGTAAATTGTCAAAATTGCTAGAAAATTGTTTTGAGCTAGTCGAAAAAGGTGTGTGGCCACCGATATCCACCTGGATCAATACTTCCTCCTTAGGAATCAATTGTATCCATTGCGTTGAGTTTTCGGGGGAGAGGGAAAAGCGTTTGTTGAATCTACATCTTGGTGAGTTGCTTGCCTTGCTAGAGACGTCGCGTTGCTCAGTTTCTGGAAGTTTGTCATGAACCTGTTGAGGCTGAGGATTTTCAACAAGTTGAGATACATGAGAGGATGGTGTGAAAAACGAATCTTTTCACTTTGTTGCAGCTTTGTTGACCTGCCTCTGTTGGATAGAAGGTGCTTAGGGCGAGGATGTAGTTGTTGTATTGTCCCTCTGCTCTCCTTTTGAACAGATTGTGAAGAAGCTAAATTTTACAGTATGAGATAGTACCTTGCGACATTTTTTAGATGGAACAGTAGTCAGAAATACCTTTGGTATTCTGTAGAGATGACCCCTCAGAAAAACAATGACAATGCGGGGTCGAGACTCATAAACATCATGGCACTTCCACATATATGGTTGGCCCAAGAGAACATCACAGACATCCAGTGGGGCAAAAGGGTTGGATGTCGTATGACAATCGACATTGTTGGCCGACACGAAGATCTTGTCCTTGGCAAGGCCACCTGATGTTGTATGGTTGTAGGTGTGGTGTTGTCAAAAATCCCAACTGTTTGAAGGCCTCTGCTGAGATGATGTTCTTCTAGATTCCACTATCAATAATAAAATGCAATGGGGTCCCCTTCACCCACATCGGTGAATGAAAAATCCGTTCCCCCTCTTCAGGATCTGTTGGTTCTTCTGGTTGAATTGTTGCGGTCGCGACAATAACAGTGGAATCTTCATCAATGATCTGTCCTTTACCAGTATTTTCATAATCAGATTCTGAATCAGGGTTCAAATCCTTGTCTTTGATCTCAGCCACCAATGATTGTTTTGAGAGACATTTATCAGTGTTGTGCCAGGGGATTTTGTGGAAATCACACCATTTTCCGGTGTCCTTCTTTATCTTCCCATGACCCTTATTTTCCTATCATGGCTTGGACTGGTTTTCGAGAGACTGTTTGTTAGGGTAGTATTTTTCATAATTTGGTTGTTGCAGATTTGTAGACCCGAACTCTCGTGATGAGATGTCCAGAAAATCCATTTCAGTCTGGATGTATTCGTGTAGAGCCCCACGGTATTTCAGAACCAAATTTGATTTGGATTCTTTGATACCCAGCTTGGTTCACAAGGTATGGAGGGTATTGGTGAACTATGGAACTACTTGTCCCCTCTCTTGCCGCACTGTGGTCCATCTCATGTATTGGTCCTCATAGTTTCCAACAGAGTAATACTATTCCTTTACCGCATCCACAAAAAAATCCCAAGTGGGCTCGGTCCCATATATTCCAGACTCCTCTCTAGAACTATGATCCCAGGAAGTTTCCCACCAATGTTTGACATGAGGGAGAGCTTTAAGGACTGCGAAGGTGATCTTTTCTCTGTCGAAAAAATTGTGGACAAAGAAATAGCCTTCTAGCATATTTAACCAGTTGTCTAGGACTTCTGCATCTATCTTTCCTTCAAATACAGGAATATCAAAATTAACTTGTACCTTGAAAGACTAGGTGCCTCCAAAGTGGTCGTTTGATGAATATGTGCTTGTTTCTATCAGCAAGCATTGAAGGATGTGGGAAAAATTCTCCATCATTTCATCCCTCTGTCACGTGAGAGCTTGCTCAAGCAACAAACTGATAGGATTGTTTTCTCCGACGTTTTTCTTTTCTTCTACCATTGAGGGTTTATTGGGTGTGTGAGAGATATTTTCCTCCAGAGAGACAATATCAAGACCCAACTTTCTATACTCATACCTCGTCAGGGACATTCACTGAAAAATGATCAAGAGTAGCCTACTATGATACCACTGATCCAGATTATTTTCGGCACTAAATGAGAGCGGAGATATAATAAAGAAATGCACAGATATATCGCATATATTCAATAATATAACAGAAATGTATCAGAGATGCAACCATAAACACAGATATACAATAATACACAATTTCTATTAATGAAAGAAATGTACAGAGACTGTAAAAATACAGAGTGAAAGACTTGCTAGAATGGTGGCAGCTTATCTCTGAGAAGAGATGTGACGGCCACTCACATTCACAAGAAGATGATTACAATGAAGCTCTGAAGGAATTTTTACAATAAACAGGAATGCCAAAAAACCTATACATCCAAAAACCTAACCCTACGAGATGAAGCTCCAAAAGTCATGTGGGCCCTGTTTGGGTAAGTTAGTACATCAACTTCCCGGGGTCGTAACATTCGCATACGATCTCTGTTTTAGAAGTATGATAGATCGTTGGAAAGGTATCACCAAGGAGATTAATTTTGGGAGATCATTCATTCCCTAGACTATTGTTGAGAAGCTATATCCGGAAAAACCTTCGTTTAGGCCCTCAAAATGGCCCTAGAAGTTAAAAACTACTAAAAATAGTAAACTTCCAAAATTGCCAGAAAATTGTTTTGAGCCAGTTGGAAAAGGTTGGTGGGCATTGATATCCACCTGGATCAATACTCCCTCCTTAGGAAGCAATGGTCTCCATTGCGTTGAGTTCCTGGGGGAGAGGGAAAAGCGTTTGTTGAATCTACATCTTGGTGAGCTGCTTGCCTTGCTAGAGACATCGCGTTGCTTAGTTTGTGGAAATCTGTCACGAACCTGTTGAGGCTAAGGTTGTTCAACAAGTTGAGATAAATGAGAGGATGGTGTGAAGAAGGAATATTTGCGCTTTGTTGCAGCCTTGTCGACCTGCTTCTATTGGATAAAAGATGCTTGGGGTGAGGCTGTAGTGGTTGCAGTGTCCTTCTTCTCTCCATTTGAAAAGATTGTGAAGAAGATGAATTTTTCAATATGAGATACTCCCTTGCGGAAAGTTTTAGGTGGAACAGTAGTCAGAACTACCTCTGGTATTCTGTAGAGATGACCCCAAGAGAAACAATGACACTGCGGGGTCAAGACTCATAAACAACATGGTGCTTCCACTTATATGGTCATCCCAAGAGAACATCACATACATCCAGTGGGGTAAAATCACATAATACCTCATCCTTGAAGGGTTGGATGCCGTATGCAAATCGACATTGTTGGTTGACATGGAGATCTCGACCTTGGCGAAGCCACCCGATGTTGTATGGTTGCAGGTGTGGTGTTGTCGACAATCCCAATTGTTTAACGACCTCTGCTGAGATGAGGTTCTTCTGGATTCCGTTATCAACAATAAAATGTAGTGAGGTACCCTTCACCCACATCTGTGAATGAAAAAGGAACCCCCCCTCTTCAAGATCTGTTGGTTCTTCTGGTTGAATTGTTGTGGTCACAAAAATAGCAGTGGGGTCTGCGTCAATAATATGTCCTTTACCAGTATTTTCATAATCAAATTCTAAATCAGGGTTTGGATCCTTGTTTTTGATCTCAGCCACCAATGAATGTTTTGAGCGACATTCATCAGTGTTGTGCCAGGGTATTTTATGGAAATCGCACCATTTTTTGGTGTCCTTCTTTGTCTTCTCGTGACCATTTGTTTCCTGTGGCTTGGACTGGTTTTAGAGAGACTGTTTGTTAGGGTCGTCTTTGTCATATTTTAGTTGTTACGGATTTTCATACCCAAACTCCCGTTTGTTTTGGTGCTTAAATTTCTGCTCAATTTTAACAACATATCGATAAGCAACACCAAGTGATGAGATATCCAGAAAATCTATTTCAGTCTGGATGTATCCATGTAGAGCCCCACGGTATTTCAGAACCAAATGTCGTTTGGAGTATTTGATACCCAACTTGGTGCATAAGGTATGGAAGGTATTGGTGTACTCTGGAACTTCTTGGCCCCTCTCTTGCCGCAGTGTGGTCCATCTCATGTACTGGTCCTCATAGTTTCCAACAGGGTAATACTATTCCTTTTCCGCATCCACAAAAAAATCCCAACTGGGCTCGGCCCCATATATTCCAGAATCCTCTGTGGAACTCTGCTCCCAGTAAGTTTCCCACCAATGTTTGACATGAGGGACAACTTTAAGGAGTACGAAGGTGATCTTTTCTCTATCGAAAATATTGTGGACAGATAAATAACCTTCTAGTAGATTTAACCATTTATCTAGGACTTCTGCATCTATCTATCCTTCAAATACATGAATATCAAAATTAGCTTGTACCTTGAAAGGAAAGATGCCTCCAAAGTGGCCATTTGATAAATATGCGCCTGTTTCTATCGGTAGGCATTGAAGGATGTGGGAAATATTCTCCATCATTTCATCCCTCTATCGCGTGAGAGCTTGCTCAAGCAACAGACTGATAAGATCGTCTACTCTGTAATTTTTCTTTTCTTCCACCATTGAGGGTTTCTTGGGTGTGTGAGAGATATTTTCCTCCAGAGAGACAAGCTTGAGACCCAACTTTCTACACTCAGACCTCGTCGGGGACATGCACTAAAAAATGATCAAGAGCAGCCTTCTCTGATACTACTGATCTAGATTATTTTCGGCACGAAATGACAGCGGAGATATAATAAAGAAATGCACAGAGATATCCCATATATTCAATAATATGATAGAAATGTATCATAGATGCAACCATAAACATAGATATACAGTAATACATGACTTTTATTAATGAAATAAATGTAGAGAGACTGTAAAAATATAGAGTGAAAGACTCACTAGAATGGTGGCAGCTTATCTCTAAGAAGAGATGTGACAACTACTCTCATTCGCAAGAAGATGATTACAATGAGGCTTTGAAGGCCTTTTTACAATAAAAAGGAATGTCAAAAACCCTAGACATCCAAAAACCTAACCCTAGGAGATGAAGCGCCAAAAGTCATGTGGGCCCCGTTTGGGTAAGTTAGTACATCAACTTCTCGGGGTCGTAACTTCCACATACGATATCCATTTTAGGCGTATGATAGCCCGTTGGAAAGGTATCGTCAAGGAGATTCATTTTGGTATCTCAATACTTCATTTGTCTATTATTGAGAAGATCTGTCCCGAAAAAACCTTCATTTAGTCCCTCAAAATGGCCCCGGAAGTTAAAAATTGCTAAAAATAGTAAATTGCCAAAATTGCGAGAAACCTGTTTTGAGCCAGTCAAAAAAGATGGGAGGCCACCAATATCCACCTGGATTAGTCCTCCCTCCTTAGGAATAAATTCTCTCCATTGAATTGAGTTTCCGGGGGATATGGAAAAGCGTTTGTTGAATCTGCATCTTGGTGAGCTGCTTGCCTTGCTGGAGACGTCGCGCTGCTCAGTTTGTGGAAGTCTACCATGAACTTGTTGAGGCTGAGGCTATTTAACAAGTTGAGATACATGAGAGGACGATGTGCAGAAGGAATATTTTTGCTTTGCTAAATCCTTGTCGACCTTCTTCTATTGGATAGAAGGTGCTTGGGGCGAGGCTATAGTGGTTGCAGTGTCCTTCTTCTCTCCTTTTGAACAGATTGTGAAGAAGCTAAATTTTGCAGTGCGAGATACTACCTTGCAACACTTTTTAGGTGGAACAGTAGTCGGAACTACCTCTGGTATTTTGTAGATATGACCCCCCAAAGAAACAATGACATTGTGGTATCGAGACTCATAAACAGCATGGCACTTCCACATATATGGTTAGCCCAAGAGAACATCACAGACATCCAGTGGGGAAAAATCACATAATACCTCATCCTTGAAGGGTTGGATGTCGTATGAAAATTGACAATGTTGCCTGACATGGAGATCTCGTCCTTGGTGAAGCCACCTGATGTTGTATGGCTGTGGGTGTGGTGTTGTTGACAATCCCAACTATTTGACGACCTCTGCTGAGATGAGGTTCTTCTGGATTCCACAATCAACAATAAAATGTAGCGGGGTCCCCTTCACCCACATATGTGAATGAAAAAGGCGCTCCCCATCTTCAGGATTTGTTAGTTCTTCTGGTTGAATTGTTGCGTTCACGACAATAGCAGTGGGGTCTGCGTCAATGATTTGTCCTTTACCATCATTTTTAGAATCATATTTTGAATCAGGGTTCGACTCCTTGTCTTTGATCTCGGCCACCAATGACTATTTTGAGTTACATTCATCGGTGTTTTGCCAAGGGATTTTGTGGAAATCGCACCATTTTCCGGTGTCCTTCTTTTCTTCCTGTGACCATTCTTTTCTTGTGGCTTGGACTGGTTTTTAGGAGACTGTTTGTTAGGGCCATCTTTGACATACTTTGGTTGTTGCGGATTTGTATACCTAAACTCCCATTTTTTCTGGTGCTTAAATTTCTACTCGATTTTAACAACATATCGATAAGTAACACCGAGTGATGAGATGTCCAGAAAATCCATTTCAGTCTAAATGTATCTGTGTAGAGCCCCACGGTATTTCAGAACCAAATGTCGTTCAGAGTGTTTGATACCCAGCTTGGTGCGCAGGGTATGGAAGGTATTGGTGAACTCTAGAACTTCTTGGCCCCTCTCTTGCTGCAGTGTGGTCCATCTCATGTATTGGTCCTCATAGTTGCCAATAGGGTAATACTGTTCCTTTATCGCATCCACAAAAAAATCCCAAGTGGGCTTGGCCCCATATATTCCAGACTCCTCTATGGAACTCTTCTCCCAGCAAATTTCCCACCAATGTTTGACATGAGGGATATATTTAAGGAGTGCAAAGGTGATATTTTCTCTGTCGGAAAAATTGTGGACAGAGAAATAACCTTCTAGTCGATTTAACCATTTGTCTAGGACTTATGCATCTATCTGTCCTTCAAATACAAGAATATCAAAATTCACTTGTACCTTGAAAGGAAAGGTGCCTCCAAAGTGGCCATTTGATGAAGATGCGCATGTTGATATCGACAGGCATTGAAGGATGTGGGAAAAATTCTCCATCATTTCGTCCCTTTGTTACGTGAGAGCTTGCTCAAGCAACAGACTGGTAGGATCGTCTGCTCCGTCATTTTTATTTTCTTCCTCCATTGAGAGTTTCTTGGGTGTGTGAGAGCGATTGTCCTCCAGAGAGACAATCTTGAGACTCAAATTTCTATACTCGGACCTCGTCAAGGACATGCACTGAAAAACGATAAAGAGCATCCTGCTCTGATACCACTGATCCAGATTATTTTCAGCACGAAATGAGAGCATAGATATAATAAATAAATGGACAGGGATATCATAGATATTCAATAATATAAAAAAAAATGTATCAAAGATGCAACCATAAACACAGATATACATTAATACACGATTTCTATTAATGAAAGAAATGTACAGAGACTGTAAAAATACAGAGTGAAAGACTCGCTGGAATGGTGGCATCTTATCTCTGAGAAGAGATGTGATGGATACTTGCATTCGCAAGAAGATGATTAAAATGAGGATCTGAAGGCCTTTTTAAAATAAACAAGAATGCCAAAAACCCTAGACATCCAAAAACCTAACCCTAGGAGATGAAGCGCCAAAAGTCATGTGGGCCCCGTTTGGGTAAGTTAGTACATCAACTTCCCGGAGTCGTAACTTTCGCATACGGTATTTGTTTTAGGTGTATGATAGCCCATTGGAAAGGTATCATTGAGGAGGTTCATTTTGGGGGCTCAATCATGCCTTATACTATCATTGAGAAGCTTGATCCTGAAAAACCTTCATTTAGGCCCTCAAAATGGCCCCGAAAGTTAAAAACTGCTAAAAATAGTAAATTGTCAAAATTACTAGAAACTTTTTTTGAGCCAGTCGGAAAAGGTGGGTGGCCACCGATATCGACCTAGATCAATCCTCCCTCCTTAGGAAGAAATGGTCTCCATTGCGTTGATTTCCCTAGGGAGAGGGAAAAGCGTTTGTTGAATCTGCATCTTGGTGAGCTGCTTGCCTTGTTGGAGACGTCACGTTGCTCAGTTTGTGGAAGTCTGTCACGAACCTGTTGAGGCTGAGGTTGTTCAAAAAGTTGAGATACTTGAGAGGATGGTGTGCAAAAGGAATATTTTTGATTTGATGTATCCTTTTCGACCTTCTTCTATTGGATAGAAGGTGCTTGGGGCGAGGCTGTAGTGGTTGCAGTGTCCTTCTGCTCTCCTTTTGAATAGATTGTGAAGAAGATGAATTTTGTAGTATGAGATACTACCTTGCAACACTTTTTAGGTGGAACATTAGTCAGAAATACCTCTGGTATTCTGTAGATATGACCCCCCAGAGAAACAATGGCACTGTGGGGTCGAGACTCATAAACAACATGGCGCTTCCACATATATGGTTGTCCCTAGAGAACATCACAGACATCCAGTGGGGAAACATCACATAATAACTCATCCTTGAAGGGTTGGATGTCATATGGAAATCAACATTATTGGTTGACACAGAGATCTCGTCCTTGGCGAAGCCACCCGATGTTGTATGGTTGCAGGTGTGTTGTTGTCGACAATCCCAACTTTTTGACGACCTCTGATCAGATGATATTCTTTTGGCTTCCTCTATCAACAATAAAATGTAGTGGGGTCCACTCCACCCACATCTGTGAATGAAAAAGGCACTCCCCCTCTTCAGGATCTGTTGGTTCTTCTGGTTGAATTTCTACGGTTGTGACCATAGCAATGGGGTCTATGTCAATGATCTGTCATTTACCAATATTTTCAGAATCAGATTCTAAATCAAGGTTCGGCTCCTTCTTTTTTACCTCGGCCACCAATGACTGTTTTGAGCGACATTCATCGGTGTTGTGCCAGGGGCTTTTGTGGAAATCGTACCATTTTTTGGTGTCCTTCTTTGTCTTCCCGTGACCATTCATTTTTTGTGGCTTGGACTGGTTTTTGGGATAATTTTTGTTAGGGCTATCTTTGTCATACTTTGGTTGTTGCGGATTTGCAGACCCGAACTCCCATTTTTTTTGGTGCTTAAATTTTTTCTCAATTTTAATAGAATATCGATAAGCAACACCAAGTGATGAGATGTCCAGAAAATCCATTTTAGTCTGGATGTATCTTGTAGAGCCCCACGATATTTTAGAACGAAATGCCATTCAGAGTCTTTGATACCCAACTTGGTGCACAAGGTATGGAAGGTATATTTGATCTCTGGAACTGCTTGGCCCCTCTCTTGTTGCAGTGTGGTCCATCTCATGTAATGGTCCTCATAGTTTCCAACAGGGTAATACTGTTCCTTTACCGCATCCACAAAAAACTCCCAAGTGGGCTCGACCCCATATATTCCAAACTCCTCTGTGGAAATCTGCTCCCAGTACATTTCCCACCAATTTTTGACACGAGGGAGATATTTAGGTTTTGTGAAGGTGATCTTTTCTCTGTCAAAAAATTTGTGGACAGAGAAATAACCTTCTAGCAGATTTAACCATTTGTCTAGGACTTTTACATCTATCTGTCCTTCAAATACAGGAATATCAAAATTAACTTGTACCTTTAAAGGTGAGGTGCCTCCAAAGTGGCCATTTGATGAAGATGTGTTTGTTTCTATCGACAAGCATTGAAGGATGTGGGAAAAATTCTGCATCATTTCGTCCCTCTGTCGCATGAGAGATTTCTCAACCAACAGACTGATAGGATCATTTGCTCCATCGTTTTTATTTTCTTCCACCATTGAGGATTTCTTGGGTGTGCGAGAGTGATTGTCCTCCAGAGAGACAATCTCGAGACCCAACTTGCTATAGTCAAACCTCGTCAGGGACTTGCACTAAAAAACGATCACGAGCAGCCTGCTCTGATATCACTAATCCAAATTATTTTCGACACGAAATGAGAGCAGAGATATAATAAAGAAATGCATAGAGATATCACAAATATTCAATAATATAACATAAATGTATCATATATGCAACCATAAACATAGATATAAATTAATATACGATTTATATTAATGAAATAAATGTATAGAGACTGTAAAAATACAGAGTGAAAGACTCGCTAGAATGGTGAAAGCTTATCTTTGAGAAGAAATGTGACGGCTACTCGCATTCGCAAGAAGATTATTACAATGAGGCTCTGAAGTCCTATTTACAATAAACAGGAATGCCCAAAACCCTATACATCCAAAAACCTAACCCTAGGAGATGAAGCGCCAAAATTCATGTGGGCCCCGTTTAGGTAAGTTAGTACATCAGTTTAGGTAAGTTAGTACATCAATTTCTTGGGGTTGTAACTTTCGCATACGATCTTCGTTTTAGGCGTATGATAGCCTGTTGGAAAGGTATCATCAAGGAGATTCATTTTGGAAGATAAATAATTCCTTCTCATATAATTGAGAATATCAATCTCTAAAAACCTTCATTTAGTCCCTCAAAATGGCCCCAGAAGTTAAAAACTGCTAAAAATAGTAAATTGTCAAAATTGTCAGAAAACTGTTTTGAGCCAATCGGAAAAGGTGGGTGGCCACCGATATCCACCTAGATCAATCCTACCTCCTTAGGAATAAATGGTCTCCATTTCATTGAGTTCTAAGGGGAGAGGGAAAAGCGTTTGTTGAATCTGCGTCTTGGTGAGCTGCTTGCCTTGCTAGAGACGTTGCACTGCTCAGTTTGTGGAAGTCTTTCACGAACTTGTTGAGGCTGAGGCTATTCAACAAGTTGAGATACATGAGAGGATGGTGTGCATAATTAATATTTGTTCTTTGCTTCAACCTTGTCGACTTGCTTATGTTGGATAAAAGGTGCTTGGGGTGAGGCTGTAGTGGTTGCAATGTCCTTCTGTTCTCCTTTTGAATAGATTGTGAAGAAGCTAAATTTTGTAGTATGAGATACTACCTTGCGCCAATTTTTAGGTGGAACAGTAGTCGAAACTACCTCTGTTATTCTGTAGATATGACCCCCCAAAGAAGAAATGACATTGTGGGGTCGAGACTCATAAACAACATGGCGCTTCCACATATATGGTTGGCCCAAGAGAACTTCACAGACATCCAATGGGAAAAATCACATAATACCTCATCCTTGAAGGGTTGGATGTCATATGACAATCAACATTGTTGGTTCACACGGAGATCTGGTCCTTGGCGAAGCCACCTGATGTTGTATGGTTGTGGGTGTGGTGTTGTCGATAATCCCAATTGTTTGATGACCTCTGCTGAGATGAGGTTCTTCTGGCTTCTGCTATCAACAATAAAATGCATCAAGGTCCCCTTCACCCACATATGTGAATGAAAAAGGTGCTCCCCCTCTTCAGGATCTGTTGGTTCTTTTGGTTGAATTGTTGCGATCACGACAATAGCAATGGGGTCCACGTCAATGATCTGTCCTTTACCAGTATTTTTAGAATCATATTCTGAATCAGGGTTATGCTCCTTGTCTTTGATCTCGGCCACCAATGACTATTTTGAGCAACATTCATCGATGTTGTGCCGAGGGATTTTGTGGAAATTGAACCATTTTCTAGTGTCCTTCTTTGTCTTCCTGTGACCCTTCTTTTCCTGTGGCTTGGACTGGTTTTCAGGAGACTATTTGTTAGGGCCATTTTTGTCATACTTTTTTTGTTGCAGATTTGCAGACCCGAACTCCCATTTGTTCTGGTGCTTAAATTTCTACTCGATTTTAACAACATATCGAGAAGCAACACTGAGTGATGGGATGTCCAGAAAATCCATTTCAGTCTGGATGTCTCTATGTAGAGCCCCACGGTATTTTACAACCAAATGTCATTCAGAGTATTTGATACCCAGCTTAGTGCTCAAGGTATGGAAGGTATTGGAGAAATCTAGAATTGCTTGGCCCCTCTCTTGCCTCAGTGTGGTGCATCTCATGTACTGGTCCTCATAGTTTCCAATAGGGTAATATTGTTCCTTTACCACATCCACAAAAAAATATCAAGTCGGCTCGGCCCCATATATTCCAGACTCCTTTGTGGAAATATGCTCCCAGTAAGTTTCCCACCAATGTTTGACATGAGGGAGAGCTTTAAGGAGTGCGAAGGTGATCTTTTCTCTGTCAAAAAAATTGTGGATAGAGAAATAACCTTCTAGCATATTTAACCATTTGTCTAGGACTTTTGCATCTATCTATCCTTCAAATACAGGAATATCAAAATTAACTTATAACTTGAAAGACGAGGTCCCCCCAAAGTGGTCGTTTGATGAAGATGCACCTATTGCTATGTACAGGCGTTGAAGGATGTGGGGAAAATTTTGCATCATTTCATCCCTCTGTCATGTGAGAGATTTCTCAACCAACAGACTGATAGGATCGTCTGCTCCATCGTTTTTATTTTCTTCCACCATTGAGGGTTTCTTGGGTGTGTGAGAGAGATTTTCCTCCAGAGAGACAAGGTTGAGACCCAACTTGCTATACTCGGACCTCGTCGGGGACATGCACTGAAAAACGATCAAGAGCATCATGCTCTGATAACACTGATCCAGATTATTTTCGGCACGAAATGAGAGTGGAGATATAATAAAGAAATGCACAAAGATATCACAGATATTCAATAATATAACAAAAATATGTCATAGATTCAACCATAAACATAGATATACAGTAATACACGATTTCTATTAATGAAATAAATGTACAGATACTGTAAAAGTACAGAGTGAAAGACTCGCTAGAATGGTGGCAACTTATCTCTGAGAAGAGATGTGACGTCTACTTGCATTCGCAAGAAGATGATTACAATGAGGCTCTGAAAGACTTTTTATAATAAACAAGAATGCTAAAAACCATAGACATCCAAAAACCTAACCCTAGGAGATGAAGCGCCAAAAGTCATGTGGGCCCCATTTGGGTAAGTTAGTACATCAACTTCCCGGGGTCGTAACTTTCGCATATGATCTCCCTTTTAGGTGTATGATAGCCCGTTGGAAAGGTATCATCGAGGAGATTCATTTTGGGGGCTCAATCATTTATTTGTATATCATTGAGAAGATCGATCCCGAAATACCTTCATTTAAGATATCAAAATGGCCCCAGAAGTTAAAAACTGCTAAAAATAGTAAATTGTCAAAATTGCCAGAAAACTATTTTGAGCCAGTCGAAAAAGTAGGTGGCCACCGATATCCACCTGGATCAATCCTCCCTCCTTAGGAAGAAATGGTATCCATTGCGTTGAGTTCCCGAGTTTGAGGGAAAATCATTTTCTGAATCTGCATCTCGGTGAGTTGCTTGCCTTGCTAGAGGTGTCGCGCTGCTCAATTTGTGGAAGTCTATCACGAACCTGCTGAGGTTGAGGCTATTTAACAAGTTGAGATACATGAGAGGATGGTGTGAAGAAGGAATATTTTCCCTTTGATGTTGCCTTTTTTCCCTTCTTTTGTTGGATAGAAGGTGCTTGGGGCGAGGCTGTAATGGTTGCAGTGTCCTTATGCTCTCCTTTTGAACAAATTGTGAAGAAGATGAATTTTGCAGTATGAGATACCACCTTGTGGCACTTTTTAGGTGGAACAGTAGTTGAAACTAACCATGGTATTCTGTAGAGATGACCCCCAAGAGAAAAAATGGCACTGCGGGGTCGAGACTCATAAACAACTTGGTGCTTCCACATATATGGTTAGCCCAAGAGAATATCACAGACATCCAGTGGGGCAACATCACATAATACCTCATCCTTGAAGAGCTGGATGTCATATACCAATCGACATTGTTGGATGACATGCAGATCTCGTCCTTGGAGAATCCACCCGATGTTGTATGGCTGCGGGTGTGGTGTTGTTGACAATCCCAACTGTTTGACGACCTCTACTAAGATGAGTTTCTTCTAGCTTCCGCTATCAACAATAAAATGCAGCAGGGTCCCCTTCACCCACATCTGTGAATGAAAAAGGCGCTCCCCCTCTTCAGGATCTGTTGTTTCTTCTGGTTGAATTGTTGCGGTCGCAACAATAGAAGTGGGGTTTACGTCAATGATCTATCCTTTACCAGTATTTTCAGAATCAGATTTTGAACCAGGGTTCGACTCCTTGTCTTTGATCTCGGCCACCAATGATTGTTTTAAGCGACATTAATCGGTGTTGTGCCAGGGGATTTTGTGGAAATCGCACCATTTTTCGATGTCCTTCTTTGTATTCATGTGACCCTTCTTTTCCTGTGGCTTGGACTAGTTTTTGGGATATTGCTTGTTAGGGCCATCTTTGTCATACTTTGGTTGTTGTAGATTTGAATACCCTAACTCCCGTTTGTTCTAGTGCTTAAATTTTGGCTCGATTTTAACATCATTTCGATAAGCACCACCGAGTGATGAGATGTCCAGAAAATCCATTTCAGTCTTGTTGTATCTGTGTAGAGCCCCACGGTATTTCAAAACCAAATTTCGTTCGGAGTATTTGATACCCATCTTGGTGCGCAAGGTATGGAAGGTATTGGTGAACTCCGGAAATGGTTGGCCCCTCTCTTGCCGCAGTGTCGTCCATCTCATGTACTACTCCTCATAGTTTCCAATAGGGTAATATTGTTCCTTTACCGCATCCACAAAAAAATACTGAGTGGGCTCAACACCATATATTCCAGACTCCTCTGTGGAACTCTTATCCCACTAAGTTTTCCACCAATTTTTGACATGAGGGAGAGCTTTAAGGAGTGCGAAGGTGATCTTTTTTCTGTCAGAAAAATTGTGGACAGTGAAATAACCTTCTAGCATATTTAAACATTTGTCTAGGACTTCTACATCTATATGTCCTTCAAATACAGGAATATCAAAATTAACTTGTACCTTTAAAGGCGAGGTGCCTCCAAAGTGTATTTTTGATGAAGATGCACATGTTTCTATCTGCAGGCATTGAAGGATGTGGGAAAAATTCTCCATCATTTCATCCCTCTGTCGCATGAGAGCTTGCTCAAGCAACAGACAGATAGGATCGTCTGCTCCTTCATTTTTCTTTTCTTCCACCATTGAGGGTTTCTTGGGTGTGAGAGAGCAATTTTCCTCCAGAGAGACAAGCTCGAGACCCAAATTTCTATACTCATACCTCGTCAGGGACATGCACTGAAAAACGATCAAGAACAGCCTGCTCTAATACCACTGATCCAGATTATTTTCAGCACAAAATGACCGCGAAGATATAATAAAGAAATGCACATAGCTATCGCAGATATTCAATAATATAACATAAATGTATCAAAGATGCAACCATAAACACAGATGTATAGTAATACACGATTTCTATTAATGAAATAAATGTATAGAGATTGTAAAAATACATAGTGAAAGACTCGCTAGAATGGTGGCATCTTATCTCTAAGAAGGGATGTGATGGCTACTCACATTCGCAAGAAGATGATTAAAATGAGGCTCTGAAGGCCTTTTTACAATAAAAGGAATGCCAAAACCCCTAGACATCCAAAAACCTAACCCTAGGAGATGAAGTGCCAAAAGTCATGTGGGCCTCGTTTGGGTAATTTAGTACATCAACTTCATGGGGTCGTAACTTTCACATACGATCTTCGTTTTAGGCGTATGATAGATCGTTGGAAAGGTATCGTCGAGTAGAATCATTTTTGGGGCTCAATAATGCATTTGGATATCCTAGAGAATATTGATCCTGAAAAACCTTCATTTAGGCCCTCAAAATGGCCCCGGAAGTTAAAAACTGCTAAAAATAGTAAACTTCCAAAATTGCTAGGAAACTATTTTGAGCCAATCGGAAAAGGTGGGTGGCCACCGATATCCACCTGGATCAATTCTCCCTCATTAGGAATAAATGGTATCAATTGCATTGAGTTCCCGAGGGAGAGGGAAAAGCGTTTGTTGAATCTGCATCTTGGTGAGATGCTTGCCTTGCTGGAGACGTCACGTTGCTCAGTTTGTGGAAGTCTGTCACGAACATGTTGAGGCTGAGTCTATTCAACAAGTTGAGATACATGAGAGGATGATGTGAAGAAGGAAACTTTTCACTTTGTTGCATCCTTGTCGACCTGCTTCTGTTGAATAGAAGGTGCTTAGGGCGAGGCTATAATGGTTGTAGTGTCCTTATGCTCTCCTTTTGAACAAATTGTGAAGAAATTGATTTTTGCAGTATGAGATACTACCTTGCGACACATTTTAGGTGGAAAAATAGTCAGAACTAACTTCTGTATTCTATAGAGATGACCCCCAAGAGAAACAATGACACTGTGGGGTCAAGACTCATAAACAACATGGAGCTTCCACACATATGGTTGGCCCAAGAGAACATCACAGACATCTAGTGGGGAAACATCACATAATAACTCATCTTTGAAGGGTTGGATGACATATGACAATCAACATTGTTGGCTAACACAGAGATATCATCCTTAGCAAAGCCACCCGATGTTGTATGGATGTGGGTGTGGTGTTGTCGACAATCCCAACTGTTTGATGACCTCTGCTGAGATGAGGTTCTTCTGGCTTCTACTATCAACAATAAAATGAAGTGGGGTCCCCTTCACCCACATCTATGAATGAAAAAGGCGCTCCCCCTCTTCAGGATCTATTGATTCTTCTGGTTGAATTGTTGCGGCCATGACAATAGCAGTGGGGTTCGTGTCAATGATATGTCCTTTACCATTTTTTTTAGAATCAGATTCAGAATCAGGGTTCGAATCCTTGTCTTTGATATCGGCCACCAATGCCATTTTTTAGTGACATTCATCGGTGTTGTGGCAGGGGATTTTGTGGAAATCGTACCATTTTTCGGTGTCCTTCTTTGTCTTCCTGTGACCCTTCTTTTCCTGTGGCTTGGACTAGTTTTCGGGAGACTGTTTGTTAGGGTCGTCTTTGTCATACTTTGGTTGTTGTGGATTTGCAGACCCAAATTCCTGTTTTTTCTGGTGCTTAAATTTCTACTCGATTTTAACAACATATCGATAAGTAACACCGAGTGATGAGATGTCTAGAAAATCCATTTAAGTCTGAATGTATCTTTGTAGATCCCCACGGTATTTCAGAACCAAATTTCGTTCGAAGTCTTTGATACCTAGATTGTTGTGCAAGGTATGGGAGGTATTGGTGAACTCTGAAACTGCTTGGCCCCTCTCTTTCCGCAGTGTGGTCCATCTCATGTACTGGTCCTCATAGTTGCCAACATGGTAATATTGTTCCTTTATCGTATCCACAAAAAAATCCCAAGTGGGCTCGACCCCATATATTCTAGACTCCTATGTGGAACTCTTCTCTCAGTAAGTTTCCCACCAATGTTTGACATGAGGGAGAGCTTTAAGGAGTGTGAAGGTGATCTTTTCTCTGTTAGAAAAATTGTGGATAGAGAAATAACCTTCTAGCAGATTTAACCATTTGTCTAGGACTTATGCATCTACCTGTCCTTCATTTTGTGGAATATCAAAATTAACTTGTACCTTGTAAGGAGAGGTTCCTCCAAATTGGTCATTTGATGAAGATGCGCCTGTTTCTATCGGCAGGCATTGAAGGATGTGGGAAAAATTCTCCATCATTTCGTCCCTCTGTCGCATGAGAGATTTCTCAAGCAACAGACTGATAGGATCATCTTCTCTGTCATTTTTGTTTTCTTCCTCCATTGAGGGTTTCTTGGGTGTGCGAGAGTGATTGTCCTCCAGAGAGACAAGCTCGAGACCCAACTTGTTGTACTCGGACCTTGTCGGGGACATGCATTGAAAAACAATCAAGAGAAGCCTGCTCTGATACCACTAATCCAGATTATTTTCGGCACGAAATGAGAGTGGAGAGATAATAAAGAAATGCACAGAGATATCATGGATATTCAATAATATAACATAAATGTATCAAATATGAAACCATAAACATATATATTCAATAATACACAATTTATATTAATGAAAGAAATTTACAGAGACTGTAAAAATACAGAGTGAAAGACTCGCTAGAATTGTGG
>ML778188.1:2312480-2327507 GCA_009831015.1 Picea engelmannii
TTATTAAAGAATCACCCCTAACCATATATACGTTCGTGGATGAGGAATTGTTTGGAGGAAGGCAGGTTTCCTGGCTGCCCCCTTCGACACTTGTAGAGGCTTGAGTTAAATTTTGCCCATGCTGAAAGGGATTGGTCAACACAGCTTGTTGTTGTTGTGTGACAAACTTCTGGGCCTCTGCAAGTCGAGGACACTGATGAGTCGGGTGGTCTTCCGCACACAAGTTGCACGAATACCTCGCCTTCCGCTTTTCCATGGTGCCCTCGCCAGCCTTATCGGTGGTTTTTTTCTCCCCCTTACCCTTCTTTCATTGTTTTTTCTTCCCTTCAGGCTGTTGGTTGACCTTTGGGTTAGTCGTCTGCACAGAGTGTACTTCCAAAGTTTGGGTAGGAGGAGCAGCCAAGGCAATAGTCTGGCTAGTCGCTGAGTGTTGTATAGATAATTGTTGCAATTGTTTTGACAATTGCTCAGCGGGCTTGGTTTGTGCCGAACCAATAATACCATCGACATGTGGTTCGGCTCTCTATCTAGTTTTATCTAGTATTGATCGTGGAGCATCCGGGAGGATGTTGTATAATAGACCAGACTGAGAATAGATGAGCTCAAACTGTTGAGCCCTCATGATGGCATCTTCTTCGGAGAAAACTCCTGAAGTCACGACGTCTTTGGATAATTGTGGGACTAAAGACTTAAGGAACCACTCTAGCAGGAATGCTGGTGGGACTGGTACTTTGATTAGACTCTTTTGACATATCCACTCTCGGATATGATCAGAGATATGGTCTGTTGTCATCTGTTCGAAATTGGCTAGCAACTATGTGTCGACGTCGTATCTCACATGTAACTAGAAATGGTTAAGGAAGGCCATCGCCAGTTTGCCAAAAGAAGAGTATCGTGAGCGATCAAGCTCGATGTACCATTTCACGGCACTCCCGATAAGAGTGCGTTGAAACAATCACAACTGGATAGAGTCATATTTCACTGAGTTAGATGAACACCAAATATGGAAGGTAGTCACGTGATATCCTGGATCTTCGTTAGGCTTAGCCTCGAACTTTGGAATGTCCGAAGGCAACTTCGTTGGCATAGGAGGCCAATACGGATTGTGACAGATAGGATCATTTAACAACCTTGTCAAGTATGGCAAGTTTAACGTCGCCAGGAATGGTAGTTTGGGTTGTTTCTGATAGCTTGGGAAAAAGGGTCCTGGGGTTTGACTGGCACCAGGTTTCCAGGAAAAGTTTGGCTGCTAGCCCTGATTCTGGTAGAAACCATGGCCCTGACCAGCTTAAGGATTTTGCATCTGAAGAGACATCATTGGCTGATTCCCTATGAAGGACATAAGATGTTGGGCATTTAACGTATTTGACAAACTTTGGGAAGGATTACCCCATGTCGGTCCTGGTGGGAGAGGCATAGAAGTTTGTCTGGGGTTCCATTGACTGTGGAAAGAATTACCCCAGAATGAAATTCTAGAGGAAGGAACGGATCCTTGTCCTGAGTTCCAAGGTCCTAGTATATGTGCCCCCGGTGCAGGAATAGTACCCTGTGCCGGAGTAGACTGTCCAAAAATGGGTGTGCCCCCAGATGGGAAAACAGTGGATGCGAAAGTGTTATTACCAAACGTCCTGTTCCAAACAAACGGAGACGAACCTTCCGGCAGAGTTTGTGCAGGTTTTCCTTGACTCCCGGCTCCAAGTGAACTCGTGTGTGTAGGCTGCCCGGTGGACTGCTGATGCAGACCACCAAGCGAAGGGGACGAAGGAGAGATATGACCTCCAGCATAAGGAAAAGCATTAAAAGGGACAGGAATTCCCCCAAGTTGACCTTGCAGAGGAGCGTTAGAGCTCCCTGCCCCCAGACCCAAAGTCTGTAAAGTGGAATAAGTGAGTGCAGGACTGGTACCCGAACTAGGCATACCGTATGAGAACGAAGGGCATGTCGCACTAGGTGTGAAGGGAGGTGTGGCTGCCACGATAGATGGGGACGGTCCACTGTGCGATGTAGTTGCGGTTGAGACCGTAGTGGCTCGGACCAACGACGGCAAGTTAGGAGATGCTTCTCTTTTTGTGAAAACGGTGATGGGAATGGAAGAATTCCCAGAGGAAGTAACAGTGTTTGGTTCTATAACTGGGTGAGGCACTGACAGGCGTTCGTAAAATTGGATTGGTACAATGACCGACGACCAAGTATCAGTGGTTGGGGTTTCAAACGAACCAATATTGGCGGTTGATTCCTCTAGGAGTTATTCGGGCTTAATGGTTTGAAACCCGGTTGCTTCGAAAGACCCTTATTGGTCTAGCCTCCACCTCAATGGTGGCAGGGGTGGCTCCAGTATAACCGACGGCAGGCCCAGAAGCCTTTGTGACCGACGGAGCTCTGAATCCTCCACTATGTGATAAGATCCATGACATGCTAAGGCACTCTACACATGCAAACAGTGACACACACTAAAAAAAGAAGCCCCTAAGAGATAAATCAAGCAAACACTATACTAGTTGGAAGAACAGTTACAACAACCAACACTAGAGAAACTTACCGGTGCAAGTGTAACTCGAAAACAGAAGCACCCTCCGGGTATACTCTACAAAGTGTGGCCAGATGTTTGTCCTAGGTACCGCGGTATACCCCTGCAGTCACCTGTGTATGTCCCTAAAAATATTGGCAACTAGTTTTCCATCACGCGAACAGTCACCAGGCGGGTACAGTCGATAGTTAGGTAGACCACAATGAGCAGGGTATCAAGCCCGAAACCTGTCAAGGGTATCGAGAGAAAATGTTCTGAAAGACAACTGAGGACCTTGAACAGATTCGATACCCACGAAGCCCCATGGAAAATGAAAACGACGGAATCCCTTAACACATCCTCGATATGTGTTCTCCACTACGCTTGGTCCAGCTTTGGAGGGGTTATCTCTGCTACCTTTCCTTATGCGACCTCGTGTTTAGCCTCTGTGTTAGAGGGGGTCCCGGATAACTTTCACGTAACTGGACTTCTACACTCCTTATGACAGACTCCAATGTTTGGTTTGAGTGGCCTTGGAGAATTTACTCTCCAACCTATTCCAACGCCCTAGTCCTGAGCTAGTGTATGAACCCTACAAACAAAAGAGTCTAATAGATTTTAAATTAGTGTTTCTTTTATGCGATTTTTTACGTCACAAGGTATGAAGGTGAAACTGATGGTGTGTAAAGACTCAAAGAAAAATGAATAAGAAATTCTTGGAAACAAAAAATTTTACAAAAAATGCAAAAACCAACAACTTTTCACCAAGAAAGATTTCTTTTTCTTTTCAATTTTTTCTAAGATTTCATGCAGCAAACATAAAGGAATTTTGCTCAATCTGCGAGCTACTTATGCTCTAAATGCACTGCAAAAACTTATGAAAAAATACTTCTTCCTAGCTATTGATGCAGCAACACAATCTTCAAACAAAGAAGCAAATGAAAAAGAGATGATTTTTTTATTTTATTTAAGTGCTTAAATGAAGCAACAAAGGGAAAATGCCAACAAGCACAAAACCAAGAAAACAAAATAAAATTATGGCTTAAAGCGTGGATCGCAAAGAACCAGAGCAAAGACGCACAAAGGCAATCAAGAAAGCACTGACTCCTACACTTGTCTAAAAACCATAAAACAAAATCTTTCTTTTTTTATCTTTTCTATCAATAATCAACTAAGAAAGAATACGCTAAGGGTATGAAGCCCTATCCTACTGACTATGCCACCCTAGACTCAAACTCTTGAGAGGAACACTTCTAACCACAGGAGGGGATGACTGCCCCACCCTGATTAAAAAGCACCCAATCAAGCCCGCTATTGTCACTGAAACAACACGCGGGCAAACACATGCTGAGCTATAACAGAGCGCGGGTACCCGCGGGCTGCACTTGCACAGGCCGCGTGTATGTCTAAAATCTAAGATAAAACTAATCACAGGCAGCCCAGACCTGGAAGAGGCCTCTGGTATTGACAACCAGGGTCTCTTAGAGGCTTGGATCCTTCTTCTTTAACAGAAAAGAAAAATAATTGCAAAAAATAAAAAACGCAATAAAGCAAACTGAAACAAGACAATGAACTAGCAGGAATCAGACAGGATTCAGAAATCCCCCTGAGAATGTATAATTCTGACAGGGAAGAGGGGACTACCTCTTAATCTCTCTGACTCCTACACGCTACTAAAACCTCTACAACAAGCGTTCAAATGCGGGCTATAGAAGGTTAGGACACGGGTTACACGCGTGCAGGCCTTATGCAGGCCACGTGTACCTCTGTGTGTCCCGATAATTAATGTCAAGCAACAGTCAAGGAAAAACTGGTATAAAGAACCAAGTTCCCTGCTAGCTCTGACCTAACAGAAAACATACATGCAAATAAATAGAAAATCCAATCCTTTAAACTACCCAAAAACCCTCAACTAAATCCGGAAAACCCTAACGAGTAATCCCCAGTGGAGTCGCCAATTCTGTTGTGGGGAAATAATACCCTACGGACTAGCAAGATAGGGTTAGGATTGCATGCAGATCATGACCTTAAAGAAATCACTTTTAACCTATCACCCCAAAACTCAAAACCCATTTTTCACACACAAGCATAGAAAGGACCTATTAACCTTTTTACTGATGTTTGGTGTAGATCCTCCGTTGCGCTTTGTCCGCTTGCTTGCGCTGCTCCTTCCAAAGAAAATCCTACAATCAAGACAAAACACTATGCATGCATGCTATTTTTCTACTTGAGGGTTAGAGATTAAGCATAAATCGAATAAAACATATAAAACTCATGCATTGGGATAGGAAAAGTATTCTTTATTATTTTCAAGATGAATCAACTTACAATCAATGTTGAGACCGGCCACCGTTCCTTGATCCTGATCTTGGGCTCCTCCTCTTCTTTGTCCTCCAACTGCTTTGGTTTAATTCTCCTTAAGCTTGAGGAAAGGCTAAAGGGTTGGGACAAATGGATTCGGCAATTGGGCAGAGTTTCTTCGCTATCTTTTTCCTCCTCCAAATAGTACCCCTACCCCTTCTTTTATAGGCTAGAAGGAGATAGGGTTTTGAAAGAACTCTCAGCCATGCATGGCTGGGAGTTTCAGTTAACTGACCCATAGCTTTTTGTCTCGTCGACAACTTTCCTGTTTTTGTCCTTTGTTAGGTCAACGCGGGTTGTAGTAGGCCTTCCAGCGTTCCAACGCGTGCAGTAGAACGCCTGCCAGCGTTTCAACACGTGCAATAGTGAGTTAGGGACGTTTGGCTTAAATCAAAAGGATTTTCAAAGAGGTTCCTCAACATGGCTTTGGAAAGGAAGGGATATGAGTTGGCCTGATGCCAGGTAAGCATGTGTGGTGCAATTTAGGGTTATAACATAGGCACTGACTTGTATAACAAAGAACAATAGTTCTCCCTTGCACCACCCTACCACCCTGGTTTTTCTGGCTGCAACTAGATGGAAGCTACAACTCCCTGTGTTCAAGCACCCAATTAAAACTCTGAGGAAACCAATCTTCCCTAGAACCTCCCAACCACCCTGAAATATAAATCTGTTTCTTTCTTAAATTTATCACAGTAATACAACATTTATCTATGGCTTACCAGTCTCATCATTGTTCTGCTACACTTCTCTGCTCTGCCTGCATCAGTGTCTCTCTGCTCGCATATTCTTGATCTTTCTGATCTTCTAATCTTTCTCTGCATGTGCACCTTGGATTTCTCTTCTTCTCTCATATATGCATCTCTGTTCTATGTATTTATTCTACTCTTTATGCTCTATGTATTATTTCCATTCTATGCGTTATGCCTCTTCTGTGCATTTCAGATCCTGCACAGAACATGTTTCTTCTCAAATGAATCACTCTCAATAACATCCCCCATCTCTTCTTTGTTCTGCATTTTTATACTCTCTGTGCACCTTCTGCATAGCCTCATGTACAATGCCTCTGCATCCTCTTTATAGCGTCACTTTTCTACCCTACAGGTTTTTCATTGCATCTCTTCCTCACTACTCCATAGCTCGATAGAAGAATCACTTCACCTCTTTGTTCTGCATGCATTTGTCACGTCCAGTCATCTCCTTATCATCATCGAAACTCTTTATCTTCTCTGGAAGTTAGCTCCATGCATTCATCATCACTGGGCGTTATGCTGAGATTCCTTAGCTTATATGGAAATTACAGTCTTCGACGCATTTCCATATGTCAATTGTATCTATCATTAATCTTCATACTACTGGCAGTTACCTCGAGACTCTTCAACTCCTCTGGCGATCACCCTGAAGCCTCTTTGAATTCTCTGGAAGAAACAATCAGTGTTTTCTGGCAATTCCCCAAAGAACCTCTGCACGCTCATGCTCTTGGTGCCTTTTCCATTTCTAAGAAAAACTAAACAGTGGGTGCTAGATTTTCTGGCTAAGCCCTTTCCTTTCACGTGACCACCGATGGTGACCATACACCTATCCAATAATCATTTCACGATTTCGCGTTTCGAGTGATCAAGTGAAAATCACCTCAATTTTCCCAACTCATGAAACTCTGAGGTGGAGCCTCGAAACACTAGCTCCTTCCCTTCTCTTCTGTTGATGTGACCACTGGTTGTGACCACATCCCTATTCAAAAAGGCATTTCAAGATTTCGCATTTCAGGTGATCAATTGCGAGTCACCTCGATTTTCCCGAATATCGATCTGCGAAGTGGAGCATAGAAACAAGCTAGCTCCTCTCTTAACTTTCACTGATGTGACCTTGGCTATGACCACGAGCCAAGCATTCGAGTGCTTCGTGCTTTGTGAGCTTGTGAAATTCATCGTTCCTGATCAACGACCAATGACATTCCTCAATCGACGATTGTGATGAAATCATGACCTCGCATGTTGGGTGTATGAACATGACCCAACCCTATTGCTGCTAACTGGATATATTCCAGAATGGAAGATCTGCTGACACCTGTCCTCCTTAATCTACGATCAAGATCTCCTCCACGATTCCGGCCTTCGGGACTTTCAATTCTCAAACTCTCATTTTCTCCCAGAGCATTTCACCCGGAATCCACGATCCAACGGTGCATGTCCCTTTTGGATCAATGGTCACAATCCCTTCGAGTATTCGGGGTTCAACAATCTCAACTCTCAACTTTTTGTCATCCTTCCTTTTCTTTTTCCCGGATTTGACAATTCACTCACGCGTGTCCTCTTTAATCCAATGGCTATCCTCCACTCCGGGACTTCGGGACTTAGGGAATATTTTGGTGGTAAAAATATCGAAGAAAAAATCTCAGAGTGATGCAACTCTTGCGTCACTTGATAACATGTCACGAGCTGAGCAACCGCCACATGTCACTCGGATTTGTGATTTCCACGTACCTGAAATGCTGAATCAACTTGACACTTTTCATTGTCTAATTGTGCCATGTGTCCTTGCCGAATTGGTATGCCATAGGTCCTTGCTAACGTGGCCTGCTGATGTAGATCTCCCTGATCAAACAGTCATTTTTTGATCTCCATATCCAATGGCTGACAGAACTTCACATTCTGGGAATTTCAAATCTCAAACATTCAGGAGCATAACCTCCTCACATCTCTATATCTGGAGTAATGTTGTTCGTTCGATTAGGATCTTGGATCGATGGCTCAATATTTCTATGATGCAACTTTTCTAGCTTATCATGTACTTCCACTCAAAATTGATCCGACGGATGACGTTTACTCTGACTCTCCGATTCTCTAGACTTTGGGGATTTCAAATCTCAAACTGAGAAACTTTCGAAGTGGTTTGCTCTAGATTTGTGGATCATGTGGCACTTGTTAGTCTTGATGATGGATGGTCCCCGCTTACTTTGGGACTTTAGGACTTTGACAGGTCCTCTATCATACGCTCATCAAAGGCTTAACCTTCTTGCATTTATCTCTTGATCCAACGGTTGTTGGTCCTTCGCGCTCAGATCGATGGTTGAGGTATAATATCCTCCTCTGCTCATTCCTCCTGTCTGGACTCTGATCCTCCTGAGCTTATGCTTCCTCCTGACCTAGAATAATGTCTAAGTGTCAAAGGCCTCGACCTTTGATCCTTCTGTGATTCCTAATGACTTGGAACTCATCTCCTGAGATTACGTTGTTCCTATTTGGCCATTTATGCACACTCTGATCTTTCCATCAATGAAAAGAACACTCGACCTGTAAACATGCCAACATGCACATGATATCCCGTTGAGAAGG
Organism: Picea engelmannii; assembly: GCA_009831015.1. Lineage (NCBI taxonomy): Eukaryota > Viridiplantae > Streptophyta > Pinopsida > Pinales > Pinaceae > Picea > Picea engelmannii. Next base: position 2,320,683 of record ML778188.1, read on the forward strand.
TATTTTCGAGAACTATGCATTACGTCGTCAAACTCTGACTCTGTCTATAGTTTGATTGTGGTGAGCCAAAATAACACTGTTTAGGGGCCCAAAAAAGCATGAAAAGTACAACAAGATGTGCTGACATAAAAACATGTAAAAGAAGCCAGTTGGATTAGGTGGGTGGCCACCAATATCCACTTGGAATATGTGTAGGGATTCAGACAACCCCGGAAGTGTAGAACCCCCCATTACAAGGAAGTACAAAAGAACGTATTGAACTAAAAACTGACAAAAGGAGCTAGTTGGAACAGGTGGGTGGCCAGCAATATCCACCTGGATCAGTTAGGGGGAGTATCCCCAAGGAAGGTTCAGTTAGGGGGAGAATCCCTAGATGGAAATATACCTTTTCCATTAATGACAAAGGGGGATATATTTATCAGATGCAGATCACAGAAGCATGGTTCCAGGGGGATCGATGGTCACAAGGGGAGCATGAGTGATATGACTTCAGTATTGCATGACATGACCTCATTATTACATCAGATCTCAATATTTCATCAGAGTGCTGCCATCAATTGAAAAGGGGGGTATTTTTTATTATTTTGGTTGGTTTTCATTGATGTCAACCCTTGAAGAAAGCCCGATAGTGAATTCTGGTAGCACAAAGGTTTGGGTAATGGACCCAAGTTGGTTTGATGTATAATGGCATGTGTTTTAATATATTTTAAGGTAAGACTATTCTATATGGATAGTACATGTCATGACATTTCCAGTGGTATGTGGAACGTCACATAACTCCTCACGATTAGAGAGTTATGGCCATGTGAAGTTGGAGAACCCTCATGAGTCATCTAGAAGCCCCAGAAGGTCAAAGTAGTCAAAGTGTTTGCAAAGAAGAAATTATTTAAATAATAAAGTGAATTCATGAGTGTACTATAAGTCAAAGAGGATGCAAAATAAATTATTTAAATAATAAATTTATCGGATAAATTAATAAGTGGACAAGTGGTTAGAAGTGGGTTAAACCTAAAATAAGGAAAGTGGGTTAAGATGGTTAAAAGGTAAACCCTTGAGGAAGCTACATGAAAGTATAAATAAGAGGCAAGGTTCTCTCATTTTAATCACACTTGAGCATATTGAATATCTAAAAGTGACTAAGGTAACCAAAGGATATCTAAGACAAATTTCAGAGGGAAGGTGAAGTAAAGAAGGCCGAAATTCAAGGGAGGATAAATTATTTTGATGATGCTTTATAAGGTATGTTATTTACAGGTCATCTCACCATTTTTGCAATAACGTTTTTGTAGAATGATTCAAATTGAAACATTGGGAGGTCATTGAGGAAACATATCCAAGTAGTTGTGATAAAAATTGCATCTTGTGGGTCGTTGTATTTTTGGAGTTATTCTCCATGGAAAATAGGGTTTGTGGCTAGTCCTGAAACTAGTCTAAAACAAGTGTTTCGGGTAAAAACGTCATAAATTCTTCATAACAAATCCAAATTCAGTAAGACCAAATGCATTGGTTAGAGTACCATATTTAGTATTCTTTGTACCATTTTCATATTCATACAACATATATTCCGTGTGGGGAACACTCTACAAGTAATCTCTCTAGAATAAGCCAAAATTTATCAAGGTATGCCATTTTTTCTATAACTCCTTTTTTGGGAGGTTCCAAGAAGTGAAACTTGGAGAAATTGCAGAAAACACATTGAAGAACATTTTGCACTATTTTTAGACCTTTATTCATTACAAGTACATAGTTATGATTATTGCAAGTTAGGGTTGTTGACTAATCCAAAACTAGTCATGTGAGACTAAAGTAAAGTTTGATGAAAATGCTAGTCTCGTTTTAAGGAAGGTTTGCAGGTATGTGATCATATAAACCGGGTCTATTACAGAGTTACATATCAGATTTGGATGATAAAATTGATGAGGTCTTTTGGTTGAGGTACATGTTGGGTACATGGTTGAAAAAAGTAGTTGATGAGTTGGAACATACATGAGGTGTATAGTTGATGATGTTGGTACATATTGATGAGTCATAGTTTATGTGTATTTGATGCATCATTGGCACATATTTGGTGCATGGTTGATGCACTCGTTGATAGTACAGTTTGAGGTACAGGTTGGTGCATGGTTGATGCACTTGTTTATGGTACAGGCTGATTCCAGGTTGGTTCATGGTTGATGCATTTGTTTATGGTACAAGTTGTTACATGTTGTTTGGTGCAGGTTGATTGGTACAGGTTTACAGTAGTATATCTCACAATGATAGTGTGACAGTGGTTCCATCATTCTACTTTTATGTCAGGGCGGTAGGACAAGGAAAGGACAGGTGGTTGTAGCCACCTTTCGATTGTAGCCAAAGAACATAGGGGTTTGTAGCCTCCTTCTGGTTATAGCCAGAGAATTGGGGAGTTGTAACTTCCCTCAGGTTGTAGCCTGAAAAACTAGGAGTTTGGAGGCTCCTTCCAGTTGCATCTAGAAAACAAAGGAATTTTTTTCTTCCAATGAATGCAATTCTTAAGGACATATAAGAAAACACATTATGTGATTTTCTCCCACTTTGGGTTTCCACGTAAAACACTGGTGTACTGTGTATGTGTGTGATTTTTCATTTGTTCATTGCTTATTTACTTTGCAACTATTGGATGATAATGCTACATTGATATAACACTTTCATTTTATGGTGAAAAAAGATTAAATTTCTCTATTACTGATTCACCCCCCCCCTCAGTAATCAAACAATTGGTATCAGAGCCGGTTCCTTTAGGAAATAGTTTAACCACTGGAAGGATATCATTGATTATTCTGAGAATGGAGTACCAATGTTTAATGGTCAGAATGGTTTAAAGTATGATATTTGGAGAAGAAGGACGAAAGTATATTTACAGGCACAGGGACATTATATTTGGCTATCAGTTGTTACAGGATATCATAGTTCAAAAAGGGAAAAGACTGCATCGAAGAAGGAATCGAAGAAGAATAACAAAATAGTAATGGATTTCATCTGGGAAGGACTACCTAATCCGGTAAGAGAAAAGGTTGGTAAATGTTCATCAGCCAAAGAACTTTGGGATAAGTCACATGAAATATATTATTCACCCATCGCAGATTCAAAGAATGCCAAAGAAGATGTAGATACAGATCAAGAAGAATTATGTTCATCATGTCAAACAGATTCAGAATATTAGGAGTACATAATCACCAAATGTGTGTTGTTTTTCTTTAATTGTGAAAAACACAAACATCTTAAAATAGAATTCCATGAAGGAAATGAGACAGAAAAACTAATTGAAAAAGAAGACAATTATGAAGCAGAATTGATTAGTGATTTAGATGAACTAAGAGAAGAAAACAAGTCACTCAAGAAATAATTGATGAAACAAAAGGAAATAGTTCACATTTTTGAAGAAGCCCATTAGGTCATCGAGAACTTGAGAACTCAGCTAGAAGAAGCTAGAAATATCGAAGAAAATATTGAATATCAAAAGGAGTATTTGGAAACCAACATAGAAGCACAGAAGGAAGAAGAAGAAATGAGAGAGAAGATATTGACATGTCATCTTAAGGAAAGAAATAATGATCTAAACCAGCTTGAGGAAGAGTTTGGTCAAGAAGAGAAAGGACTTGAAGAAGAAATAATCACATTAAAAATTCAACTTGAAAAAGCGAAAAGAACATAAGAATTAATGAAGTCTTAGATAATGATAAAAGAAGAAGAGGTTGAGAAGATTGAAGAAGAAGTTGTCACATTAAGAAGTAAAATCGTCAATCTCAACAAGAATGTTGAAGAGATAGAAACATCCACATCAGTTATAGAGAATGAAGAGAAGCACTCCAAGTTGGTAGAAAAGAAGAATGAAGAAAATAGAAAGAGTTATGAAAAAGTACTCAAAGTAAAGAATCGTGGTCAACTAGAATCTAAGAAAACTATTGAAGATACATCTTCAAGAAGACCATCCATGTTCAAGACACAAAGAAGCTTCAATTATGATCATGATCAGTCAAGGAATAAATTCAAAAGGACTACACCACAAAGAAGATCATTCACTCCTAGGTATGCAAATTTATTTTATGGTCATTGTTTTTATTGTACTAATTTTGGGCATAAAGTTACATATTGCAGGGATTATAAAATAAATATTCAATCAAGAAATGCCTATGTGGTCCCACGTAACACTGAATGTTACAAATGTCAGAACTATGGACACATAGCTAGTGATTGTAGAAGCATGATCGATACCTCCATGAAAGAGAACATTGATATCAGATGTAATAAAGTATGGATTGTTAGAAAAATAGGACCGTGGAGCAATAAAATAAAACAAATGCGGAAACAAAACACAGAAGATACACAATACAATAGAGACACATATTTATGTGGTTCACCCAGTGTGGGCTACGTCCACCAAAGAAATTTCCAGGTCCTTCCTTTATTATTATCCAGCATATGAAGGGATACAACCTACAACAAACCCGCTGTAACTTCCTCTTATTTCTCTCATAGTCTCCTATCTTAGAATACAATATTCGCCATCAACCATAGCCACAATACATTTCCCTCATAAAATAGGGTTGTATTCTAGGGAAAAAAACCCTAACATAATCTCTATCGTTAGATATACAACCTTATAATGAACGGTCCAAATTTACAATGAAATTACAATATAAATTTACAAGGCAATTTTTCCTTCGGGGGATGTTGCCCCAGATCCCCCAGCCGAAGGGATAGCCCCCCTGGACCCCGCAAAGGGGGTAACCCCCCTATGCACTCCCCTGCGTGGAAGAGTGTACTTCATGGGGTATAAACACGGATGAAAGTAAAAGACCTCTAAATCAGGAAGATAATCAGGTTCCATAACCAACAATCTCCCACTTGGAGACTGCTCTCAAAAACTCCACCATTGTTGCATATGTTGGACTCTGAACCTTCTTGGACCTGGAAAATTTCTCATCTTCATATTCATTATTGAAGACCAACTGAAACTGAGCAGGAACTCAATTTCTCCCTGGTTACTCCCTTTGTTAACATGTCTGCAGGATTCTGGCTAGTGTGTATCTTTTCCAGCTTCAAATGTCCATCTTCCAAGGAGGATCGTATGAAGTGGTACCTCAACTGTGTATGCTTAGTATTCAAATGGAAGGCTGAGTTCTTTGCAAGATGAATGACACTCTCACTGTCACAGTACAACCTGCTATTCTCTTGCTTCTTTCCCAATTCCTCCATAAACCTCTGTAACCAAATCATCTCTTACTAGCCTCTGTTGTTGAAAGTGCAACAACCTTTTGCAGTTTTGAAATCCAACTTACTGTTGTTCCACCTATAGTAAACACATACCCTGTGGTACTCCTCCTTCTATCTTTATCACATGCCATATCTAAATCAACATATCCTTGTAGAACAATTTATGAACCTCCAAAACATAATGCATGATTAGCAGTACCTCTCAAGTATCTGAGAATCCACTTTACTGCCTCCCAATGTTCTTTACCTAGATTGTTCATATATCTGCTCACAACTCCCACTGCATGTGTAATATCTGGTCTTGTGAAAACCATTGCATACATCAAGTTGCCAACTGCTGATGAATATGGGACCCTGGACATGTATTATATCTCCTCATGTGTCTTGGGACACATTTTCTTAGTTAATTTGAAATGGATGGCCAAAGGTGTACTAACTAGTTTTTCATTCTGCATTCTAAACCTCTCCAACACCTTCTCTGTGCACTCACCCTGAGACAATGTCAGTTTGTGATTTTTCCTGTCTCTTGTTATTCTCATACCAAGGATTTTCTTTGCAGCACCCAAATCCTTCATCACAAATGAATTGGCTAATTTCTTCTTGAGCACATTTATATCCTGCATATTAGACCCTACAACAAGCATGTCATCTACATACAATAGCAAGATAATAAAGCTTCCATTTTCTAGCTTTTTAAAATAAACATAGTGATCAGAATGACATATACTATAACCCTATTCTGTCATAAACTTGTCAAATTTCAGATACCACTGCCTTGGAGCTTGCTTTAGGCCATATAATCTCTTCTTCAACCTTCATACCAAATTCTCCTTCCCTTCGACCTCATATCCCTGTGGCTGCTGCATATAAATCTCTTCCTCCAAATCCCCATGGAGAAAAGTTGTTTTTACATCTAACTGTTCAAGATGAAAATCTTATACTACCACAAGACTTTAAATAGTTCTAATTGAATTCATTTTAACAATAGGATAAAATATTTCATCAAAATCTATACCTTTCTTTTGTGCAAACCCCTTTACAACAAGTCTAGCCTTGTACCTCTTTTCTCCTCTATCTTCTTCCTTCAACTTGTAAACCCATTTATTCTGCAATTCTCTTTTTCCTGTAGACAACTGAACCAAGTCCCAAGCATGGTTATTTACCAAGGAATCCATTTCCTCTTTCATGCCTTGCTCCCACTTCCTTTTGGCATCTACCTGCATTGCCTCTTCATAACATTCTGGTTCACTAGAATCAGTCAACAATAAATAATACAATGTAGGAGAGTATCGTTCAGGGGGTATACTTAACCTGGTAGATTTTCTAACAACACTTGCAGGTGTTTGAGGTACCTGTTGCTCCTGTTGTTGTACATTTTGATTTTTTGGTTCTTTTGGAATTTATTTTTCAGTGATCTCATCAAGCACTATGTATTCTTGTTTTTATTTTTCTTGTTTCTTTCCCTGCAACTGATCTTTGTACATGACCTTCTCATTGAATATGACATCTCTACTCCTAATGATTTTTTTATTTTCATAATCCCTTAAGCGATAACCAAAATCATTAACACCATATCCAATAAAGGTACAC
>ML778188.1:2373927-2384718 GCA_009831015.1 Picea engelmannii
TTAGATTACTTAGCTCAGATCAATTCTCTCTTTGGTTTTCATAGAAGACCTTAGAGCGGCCAATGGAGTCGTTAAACTCGTCAGGGTGGTCCATTCCAAACGGCTTGGGTTATTTAGACAACCCCGGACCGGTTCCACTCTCCCAGTTGATGGACGGTCAATTTCGCCCGTCAACAATTAGTTTGTTCTAACTTCTGATTTTGATCTTTTAGGCAAGAGATATCTTGATTTTTTTCTAGTAAGGTCTTGTCATATTTTTGTCTCTCGTCTTTAATTTGTGCATGAAACTCCTCACTACGTTTTGCTTGGAAATAATATAATTTATTCTTAAGTTTATCCATGACAACTTCATTTTGTAAATTTATTTTGGTCTCTTTATAATATGCTAGTTCATCTTCCACTAAAGGTAAAATAAAATATTCACTTTTCCACTTCTTGGGAACTTTTTGTTTTAATTACCTTTTCTTACATTTTCTTGGTATGCACTTATATTTGTTCACGTGCCTTTAAGACCCTTTCTTTTTTAATTTTTTTTTTATCTCCTCTTTTTTTTCCTAATTTATTCTAACTTTTCAAGATGAAATAATATTTCATAGCCTAGTAATATTTTATTATTATTATTGTATTTGCATTGGAATATTTTTATTTTTAATGTTTCGGTTCTTCTAATGTGCAGCGGAATAATTCCTTCCTTCACGTAAAAGTGTGTGATGAATGGACAAGGGCCACTTGTGGTCAATATGACCCGAAGATCAGAGAAATTCTAAATATTTTTCAGTGTGGCTAGAAGCCTATATGGCCAATGGCCAGGATTAGTACGAAGCTCTGATACCACTGTGGTGAACCAAGTCGGTTCACCAGGTAAATACCCAATGTAGGTAAGACAACAGGTTATAATCCATAAAGGATAATATATTAAATAATGTATATGAATATAAGATGATGAGATACAATAAGAATGAGGGCCTTATATACCCATGCAGGGGTGCCCTTCCATGAAGAGACATGACCTTTCATTATGAAAGTGTCTCTCCATTAATTATTCATTAACTATTATTGTATTTATATTTATTATTATATATTATGTTCATAACATATTATCTCACACATGAGCAGGAGAAACTCATTCATATGGGTCTAATTAAGGAACCCAAAGCACATTCATGAAAAGGGTAATGCAATCAAAAATACAAACAAAAAGGAAATGAGAAACAAAAAGAAAAGGAGGGATATTCCAAACCCTTCCAAGATTCTTCAGGTTCCAAAGACTCTTCAAATTCCAAAGAAAAGAAGAAGAAGAAGAAGAAGAAGAAGAAGGGAAAATAGTGCACTTATTACAATAAACCAAATCATGAAGAATTCACATGCATGAAGAAGAAAATCAATCTTATGGCACATGTACTTCAACGGAACCTTGGAAACTTCATTTATGAAGGAGACAAGAAGATGAGGGAATAATATCATGCTCCTAAGAAAGGTAATCATCATGCTCTTACTACAATTAATTCCTTATCTGAATCATGGAATATAGATTATGCCGCATCACATCATATGGGATCGAAAGAGAAAGTTTTTACTTCTTTGAGTTCATTCTCAAGTCCCTCTATTCTCCCAAGGGATGATACTCCATTAGTAGTAGCAGGAGAGGGAATAGTGGAACTCCCTAATGGAATTTTTGAGAATGTTTTACATGTTAAAAATATTTCTATAAATTTTCTCTCAGTTTATCAGATCACTCAAAAAAGTAAAAAGGTTGAATTTACATCAGATTTAGTTTTTGTACTTGACATGCATGACAATTCCATTATTGAAATTGGTGAGGTTGATCACAAATCAAGGTTTTATAAATTCACTAAGTTTGATGACCATAAATCCTCTTTAATACTTACACATGATGATGATAGTAGTAGATTATGGCATGAGATATTTGGTCATTTAAACTTTAGGTACATGCAACGACTTTCCAAGAAAGGAATGGTCAAAGGCTTTCCAACAATTCACATTTCTGAAGGGATTTGTAAAGTCCGATGCATTATTGGCAAGAATCTTGAAGAGAAGTTTGAAAAGGGGAAGGAAAATAGATCCTCCTCTTCCTTGGAGATCTTTCATAGTGATCTCATGGGTCCATTTCCACTTCCGTCCATCAACAAAGAAAGGTATGTCCTTACATTTATTGATGATTACTCACACTATACTTGGGTTTATTTTCTCAAACAAAAGTATGAAGTTTTTAAGCATCTCAAAGACTTCAAAGATCTAGTAGAGACGCAAACTAGGAAGAAGATCAAGATCCTCCATACAGACAATGGGGGGGAATATATCAACAAATATGTTCAGAATATTTGTTGTGAGTCTGGTATCCAGTTGCAACATATATTTCCATACACTCCACAGTAGAATGGAGTCATTGAAAGGAAGAACAAATATATCAAGTAGATGACCAATTTCATGTTGCATGTAAAGTCTCTTCCTTCCAAAATTTGGGATGAGTCACTTAACTATGTTTCTTACATAAAAAAATAGATCTCCACGTATATCTATTGAGTACATGACACATTTTGAGGCTTGGACAAGTGACAAACCATATGTCACACACTTCTGCATATTTGGATCACGTGCATGGTCCCATATTCCTTCTTAAAAGAGGAAAGCATTAGATCCACAGAGCACACCTTGCATCTTTGTGGGATATCCAGATGATGTGAAGGGGTATAGGTTGATCGATCCCTCTATAGACCGAATCATCATTCAACATATTGTTCAGTTTGAGGAGAGTCCTTTTCATGCGCCACAAGTAAAACATGCAAATACTCTTGTGCTTCCATCAGTTCCAGACATTAGAGATGATGGTTCCATACACTTAGATGCTAGATATTCAGACTCAGAGGATTTTGTACATGGAGAAGAGCAGGTAATACAGCCAGATGAGGAGCCAACACTAGAGCTTCAGAATATTCCCAAGTGGTCATATTCCACACTTCAGGTAGGAGGAAACCTTGCAGGGAATCCATTGGATTTGAGGAGGACTCGATCTCAGCATGAGGATACTTCTCATGTATTTTTATCTTTTGAACGAACGATTCCCATGCATTGATATATAGTTCTCTTATGATCTGCAGATCTACAGTGAGGTTGCAGAAAATCCATTATGGGAAGCAACCATGCAGGAGGAGTATGACTCACTCCTAGAGAATCATACTTGGGATTTGGTTACACTTCCATCAGGGAGGAAACTTGTCAGATGAAAATGGGTCTATAGGACCAAGAGAGAAGCACATGGTAAGATGAGAAGGTACAAGGAAAGACTAGTTGCAAAAGGATTTCAACAAATTCATGGGATATATTATGATGAGACCTTTTCTCATGTAGCAAAGATGGAATCCATTCGCTTGGTTCTAGCCATTGCAGTAACCAAAGGATGGGAAGTTCACCAGATGGATGTGAAGAATGCTTTTATTCATAGTGATATTCCATAGGAGATATATATGGAGTAGCCATCATAGTTCATTCAAAACTCATCTTTAGTATGCAGATTGAAGAAGTCACTCTATGGCCTCAAGAAGGAACCTAGAGCATGGTATGAAAAAATGGATTCTTATTTGATTTCACATGATTTTGTTAGATGTAAAAATGATTGCAATGTTTACATGCTGAGGACTACTGACTCTTTGATGATTTTAGTACTATATGTTGATGATCTTTTGATCACTCGTAGCTCTATTTCATCCATTTTTTTGGTCAAAGATATTTTGAATGACAGGTTCTCTATGACGGACATGGGTCCACTTCACTTATTTCTTGGTATTGATATTAGTCAGGATGCTTATGGAATCAAAAATTCTTAGGAAAAGTATGTCGGGGATATTCTAGATAGATTCCACATGATAGACTGTAAATCTACACCTACACCCTTCTTATCTTGGATCAAACTTGAAGATGGTAGGGATACACCATTAGTGGACAACACTTTGTATCGAAAGTTGGTGGGGAGTCTTTTGTATCTCGCCCACATGTGTCTAGATATCTCATATGTAGTAGGAGAATTTTCTAGATACATACAGGAGCCCCATGATCTGCACTGGAAGGATTCCAAGTGCATTCTCATATATGTTCAGGGAACCATGAGCTATGGGATTCACTATGCGGTTGGTTGTGCATTGGATCTCATAGGATTCACATATTCAGATTGAGATGAATATTGCACAGATCGTAATTCCACTTCAAGGTACACTCTCAGTTTCAGTTCAGGCCCTCTTTGTTTTTCAAGTAAGAAGAAACCAATCATTGCTTTATCTTCCACAGAGGCTGAGTACAAAGGAGTAGTCAATTGTGTCATTCAGGCACTTTGGATTCAATACTTCCTTACCAAGCTTGGTATCTAGTTTCACTGTCCAACTGTCATATGGTGTGACAATTAGAGTACACTGAGATTTTGCAGAGATCTAATATAGTGGAAATGAACTAGACACATTGAGGTCCATAGACATTTCATCAAATATCTAGTACATGATAAGATCATCGATTTTCAGTTCTATCCTTCCTATGAACAAACTGCTGACATATTCACCAAGACCTTCAATGGGCTGAAATTTCAGACTTTGGGGGATCGTCTTAAGACTTGGAGTGAAGAATGCAGTTTCTTGGAGGCTTCCTTTGTCTTCTTTTGATGCATTATCTTTTGAGGGGGGTTTTGTTCCCACGTGGTTTTCCCCCTAGCTTCCTCATTTTTTATTCAATGTTCATTAGTTGCATTGTACATGAGTACCTAATATGGCCTAGTTGTCGGGACTCATTTTTTGTTACTTCAAAGTGATGTTCAGGGGGGATGTTGGAAATATTTATATTTTTGGCTCACTAATTTAGTGGTAGTTAACTGGAGATAGTTCTATTTTAGACTTTTTGTTTTAGACCATCACTATTATGCATGCACTCCTAAGAAAATCTCACTTCTTGTTCGATTTTCTTAATTATGGAATGTTATTTCCTATATGAGTGTATATCAGTCATTCATTTTATTCATATTGATTATCTCATTGGAGTAGTGTGAATATATTTTCTCATTCTTCCATATTGAATCTCTCGTCCTTTTCTTGATAAGATTTGTTTGTATTTGCTTTAGCTAGGTCTCTTGTGTAGGTTTCCATAAAACATTGACAGAGATAAATAGTAAAGAACCAAAACAAAAAAACATGAATATAGGGCGGGTCAGCTCAAAGGATTCAAAAGTAATGCAGTACACATTCATAAGGGGACCAATATTGTTTTACTAAGTTTTCATCAATGACAAAGGGGGAGATTGTTGGAAATTTGGTTGTCACTAATGTCAACCTTGGAAAAGGGGTGAAGTGTCATTGATTGATTGGTTTGAAGAGAATCATTGTTAATGTTCCATGATGATTTCAACAAAGGTTTAAAGGAATGTTCAGATAACATATCAAGTAAACAAGAATCGATGAACCTTGCATGAATATGTCAAATGTTGAGAAAATGTGTAACAACATTGTGAAGTGTTAAAGTGACATGAATTATTGTGTAGCTACCTATGAAATATCAATACTTATAAAGGTCACACGTGAATTAATCCTCCCTCCTCCTTACAATGCTAGCAAGTAATGTTATGAAGAGATACCAAGTTGGTCCTACTCAAGCCTACTCAAAAAGAGTATATGGTGTTGGTGTTGGAATTGATGCAAAAAGGATCATGTGTGTGTGTTTACAAGTATAATAAAGAAAAGAGGTCCACGTAAAAAAATAAAAAGTGAATTTTACTAGTATATTTAAAAGTTTGTGTGTTTACAAGTATAATAAATAAAATGGGTGCACGTGAAAAAGTAAAAACTAAATTTTACTAGTATATTTAAAAATGCATGTAAATAAATCAAAGAAATATTTTACAAGACATTGGTTTTTGGAAGTAAAAGTGCATTTGAAAAATTCAAAGGAAATATTTTACAAGCCTGTGTGTTCGAGTTCGTGTTTTTGGGAGTAAAAGTGTATGATTAAAAGTCAAAGAAATATTTTACAATTGGTTTTACCATTGGTGGTTTCAAGCCCATGGTTTTGGAGACCCATGGTATTTGCAAAGGTGAAATAAAAAGGAGAGGAGGAAATTTGTTTTTAATTAAATGACAAATTATTGTTATTTTATTAAAATAAAATGCAGAGGTGCAATGGTTCATTGTTGAAGAGACACAATGGTTCAATAAATCATAATTAAAAATATTTCATATAGATATTATGAATAAATAAAAAGGAGAGGAGGAAAAGTGTTCTTAATTAAAAGACAAATTATTGTTATTTTATTAAAATAAAATGAAGAGGTGCAATGGTTCATTGTTGAAGAGACACAATGGTTCAATTTCATACCTATTGGAATACTATATAAACATAAAGTTATAATGAAAGGAGGATGAATCAATGATCTAATTCAGAAGATAAGAAACAGAAGCAGAGTCCAAGGAAAAACTGTAAATATTCACATGAAGTTAGGGTGGAAGGGAGGAGCAAGGGAGGATTGGATTCCTCTACAGGTTGGAGCCTGAAGAACAGGGAGTTGCATCTTCCTCAAGTTGGTTCTTGAAAATAAACGATTAGATTCCTCTATAGGTTGAAGCCTGATCTACAAGAGTTGGTGCCTCCTCAAGTTGGTTCTTGAAAACAGGGGATTGGTCTCTCCTTGAGTTGGTGCTCAAAAATAGGGGATTGGTGTCTCCTTGAGTTGGTGCTCAAAAAGAGGGGATTGGTTTCTCCTAGAGTTTATTCTCTAAAATAGGGGATTGGTGTCTCCTTGAGTAGGTGCTCAAAAGGAAGAAGATTGGTGTCTTCTACAAATTTGTAACTTGTAACTAAAATATAAATTTCATATTTATTATATTTAAATTCTAAGTATTGTTCTTTATTGTTGATCAATTGTTATGGTTAACAAATTTAAGAATTGGTTAAAAGCTTGAAAAAGGAACCAATATTCATTAACAATTGGTTAAAATCTTGAAAAAGGAACCAATATTAGGAGATCTTAAAAAGATTTACAATTCCCATATAGTTTGTAATAGCAATCTCTTCAATTTTTTGACATTATAGAGGGGCATGTGGAGGTAGATATTTCATCAACAATTGGAGATTCGATGAGATTATTTGTTGGATCATTTGGCCTTGCATTCTCCTAATATTTTTAGCTCACCCAACGAATTTCCATTTTGCAGTTCCTGCACCATGAGGTATGTCTATTTTTTCCAAGTTACCCCTATGTTTCCCTTCCCTTTTGGAAGTTTTTCACTTTATGGCCAAGTTCATAACATAGTCTATAGTTGAAGGTTATGTTATTGTGATCAATATTTTATGTCCACCTTGAATCCTTGTAATCCAGCACAATCTAGTATGGGAGACCCTTCCTCAAATATGAAAGAATGCATAGATTCACAAAGGTGTTGGATATATTTTCATCTATATTTAGATCAAGATAAATTTAAATCCCCAATGCATTCCCAATTACTTGGTGGGAGTGTAGGTTCCAAAATTTGAGTGGGAGGATTAGAATACAAACCTAAATAGGATCCTTCATTAGATTTGTAGAGATTGAGTCAAGTCCAGGGTGCCATGGATTTATGAAGAGCCATGCATTTCCCATGAACCAAGTCCCTTTCTCATTAACCAAATCATGGTCACATTCATTTGAAAACTATAGAATGAAAAATAATTTTACCAAGTCTATTGGAAGAGTGCCCCATGACTTATCGATCCATGAATTTAATTTTTTATGGATGGATAGATGCCATGAAATATACATATCAATATAGGTTCCTAGAAAAATATTCAAAATCCTCCATAATCATTGGATCAATATTGATTATGGGATCCTTCTTAACTACCTACATAGAAAAGGAAGGCACCATCCTTAGGTTAAATTGAGCTTCTTGAGTAGAGGTAGTTGGAAAAACTCTCTCCTTTCTAGATATAAGAATAAAATATTTTTGGGAATAGCCTGCAACCTTGGATTTTCCTTTGGATGAGATGATAGGTTTTGAAGGATTTACACCACTCTTTATTCGAGAAACCAAAAATAAAGTAGCATCTTGGAGAAGGTAAAAATCCAAGAGAAGTGTTGAAGGTTTTAGATTCTTACCTACATAGATCAAATGTTGGTAGGGAATTGAAATCCCTTCAAGAAGATGAATAGTATCCATTAGATAAGTGGCCAAGTATGAGGTATATACTAGTATTAAGAGCATTCTTCCATCAAAAAATAAAATGAATATTTAGAGTTTCGTCACTACCCTTGTGTCACCCTCCTTTTCTTGGCTCAATTTGGGTAAACATGAGGGATCCATTGATTATGTCCCATGAACATAAATGGGAGTTGAAGGGACATTCCCTATCTCCCTCAAGTATTTGATTAGGGGTCTACCAAAGCCTATAAGAGATATCAAGTTCGCCTTGAAGTCAAAATGCACAAACAAGTGGGGGAAATAGAGCTAGTCGAGGTGTGGCCCTATGTCTTGTTCAAAAAGGGGAAGAACTCCCAAATCCAAAAAGGGAAGCATAGAAAAAATCAGGAGACCTTGTGAGGAGGAGAAACATAAGGTTTTTATAGGGAAGGATTGTATAGGTGAGGAGCAAAAGAAATACACACACACACACACATTATCATGATATTTTGTGTAATCAATTGCACCCCTCCTAGTTACTCCTTCACTAGTTGTACCCCCTCCCAGTCACTTATGTTATATGTCTCTTGATTAACTCAAGCTCCTATTTTCTTAGATACCCATACATCAGTAATACATTCGTTTATAAGGAGGTTAATGAACTATTGGTATAACATTAGTGATTAAGTTTGTCCCCATCTCATACGATGTTTTTTATATGGAGATATTTATTTTGTGGGTATAGGCTCCAATGTGATCTTTTATTGAATTTTCCTTCAAGCCAATGCAGTGCCTTTTATGTCAAGATCTCACCCATCACATAAACATAATAAGTATTTATCACATTATATATTCATCAACATCAGGTCGCCAATCATATATCTAGCATAAACCACATTATATCACATCATGGTGTTACATCTATATGTAAACGTAGTTTGTTAATGAAACAATGGACTCTGCATTGTTTTAACCATCATGCCATGTGTGTATGTGTGCGTGAAACATAATAAAACACAATTCATCACATCATATTTGGAACTTTTCAAAACATCATGTAATCATCTCAAAGTAATAGAAAAATCTAAATATGGAAGTTGTTAAAAAAATTGACTTATTCAAAATATTTGTAGAAAACCAACTTTCACTTGAAACTACCCAATTTAAATGATTCGTTGAAGATTTTCATTAAGAACACTATTTTAAGTGTCTAGATGTTACTATAGGCATTGTACACATAATAATGAAAATAGTTTCATAGTTTACAAAGAAATATTTGTAGAAAAAACAAAAACCAAAGAAGTAAATTCCAATTAACAAAATTATTAGTCGATGGATGCCATAGACAATAGAAAAATATTACTTTGTTGTGATGCCTTTTATAGGGTACTTGGTTGAAAAGTTTACAAATTTTACTCTTTAATTCTATATAGAATTAGTATGCATTCCAAGAAATAAAATTACATTTTCACCTTCACTTCGAAATTATGTTTTTTCATCATGGCCAATGACATGATGCATTCAAAGGATTAAAAAAAGGGTTTTTGTGTATATGATATGTATGCAACAACAATAGCATAATTTTTTTAGTTTACTAATAAGGCTTTAGGTTATTTATCAAAATTTTGAAGTCACCAACACAAATATTGCTTCATGTCATATTTTTGCCAGACATCAATTAACTAGTAAGAACAAAAGTTTACAAAACCAAAACAGGTTTCACTAGACACAGTTTTGTAACAAGGACATAATTTCTATAATTTATAACTTATTAATCTTTCTCATATTCATATAAATGTCTTTTTTGTTTGCTAGTTTGTCTGTGACCTACGGGACTAGCATGTGGCTAAGAAACCATGACTCAGGGACATCTAGGCCATCAAAATCACCTGGGGATTGCACACGACCTGATCCACACCAACCCTTAACATGGTTGGATTTTTTGTCTTCGCAGGTTTAGAACCGGTGACTTTAAAATCACAGAGTGCCTTAATAGCACACTATGTCACCGACCATCCTACACCTCGAGGACTAAAAATTTGAAGTGCATGGAGGTGGGCTTTGATCCACTTATGTGTGCACGAGTCAAGATATTATTTAATATATTATCTTTGGGTGCAACCACACATTCAACCACTACCTCAAGGTGCCCCCATCGCTCCAGGTTAGGCCCTCATAGGAATTGAACCTTGCCCAACTGTGAAAAAATAATGGCCGAAGTGTCCTCAGACACACAATTTTATTAATAGGAAAAGAAATTACATAGGATACATTGCAAGAGTTTACATCACAACAACTCAATACCCTTGCAATGAGCAATATATAGGCTAAAAGTCCTAACAAACTCAAGATATGGATCACTTATTAAATAAACAAGTGTCCATTTACAATAAATGCTATCTTAACAAATCTCCTAATTTAGAGCCTAAGATACGACACTTTTCTAGAGTCATATCTTTTACAACAATAATGTATCTCTAAAGTTCTACATTTATTTAACAAATATTCTAGATTATTAATTTAATATTCTAAATTAATAATCTTTTTTATTCTAACTTTATAAACTATGATAATTGTATTTTTGGATTATCTAACATTCCCCCCTATGATCCAAAAATACATTACAACAGATACCAAGTTCATCCCT